>JAKTWD010000097.1:0-23480 GCA_030581935.1 Metschnikowia corniflorae | reverse complement strand
AGAACAGTTAAATTTTTCGATACACGTACGATCTTCCGACATATTACAAGGTGTTCCCAATGTGTATCAGGCTGGCTCTGTGAAATCAAAGAAACTGAGAACATGGACTATTGTAAAAACCAAGTCACAATAATCAGGTGCAGATGAAAGCGTCCAGCACTAGCGCTGTATATTTTCAATCAATGCGCTCCCGCCTGTCCTGTCTATCTTCTCCTGTCTTGCCTATCTTCTCCTGCATTTTTGAAATACCCATAGACACGAGGATCTTTTGAGACCCCTCCAAGTGTGGAACTAAGTACGCCTCCTGATTCCAGACCTTCCCCCACCCTTCCACTCATACATCAGCCGTGTTTACACTTGGATACTTCATAGCGGAAATAACCTGTATAAATCGAAAAGGTGAAACGCGTGTAAAGTTGAAATTCCAAAAGTGCACAGTCTCACGCATTCCAGATATATAAACACTTCCACTTCAGCACATCATATCCGAATTAAGCAGAACGTACGTTGTTATTCCAGAGTGATTACGCCCATGAAGACATAAAGGATATTAAATTGAAATACCATAATTCCATTCTCGATACTAACCCTGTTGATGGGCTAAAACTTTTCCGCCAACTGAAAACCGACTTTTACCCCAAGGAGGACAAAAGCTGTCAAACTTTCCCAGGAGAGATCAAGTGAAGAGAAAAAGACCTGTGGTCCAAGAATTTTCATACCTTATACACAATACTGTGGCCAATCACCTATCATTAACTTCTGTGACAATCCTACATCCTGTGTGAAATTACTCAACTTCAAGATAGCTGCAATCGAAACAGCTTCAGGCCAGCAGAACAAGGGGGCGGCTGTGTGCAACAGCATTCACCTTGCCCTTGTTCACACAATCTCCCGGTACTTTAAGACATTGCCGCTGATCTCGGAAGATAGCGAGTCCCCGAAATTGTGCAAGGTGGAGTCGTTGGAATGGACCCCAAACGAGTTGAAGGCGAACGCGTCCATGCTCGTCACGTCTAATGAGACTTCGAGAAGGGCTTTGCACGGGATGTATATTTGTTCATCCAACGTCATGTAATAGTTGTCTTCGTAGACTTTGTTGTCGTCGACCGAGTGGGCCGCTGACTGGTACACTGTAGATGAAGGGGAGATGGAAAGGCGTTCATTTTGCGCACTTTAAGCCGATTTTCCCGCTTGTTTTGTGCCCTTGTGCAAGATATTATGCGAATCTTGAGCTTTAAAGTTCATCAATCTGCGTGGGCTCAATCTGAGCATCGATCTGAGATAGCCTACATTGAACACAATTTCCTTTCTGTCGTGAATAATGCCCTCCGCATGTCGCACCATGCCTATGTTTCCTCTAAACTGGTGCCAAGATTAAGCCAGATCAGGATGCCATCAACACCCGATAATCAGAAAGTAACCAGCGATCCTCCCTTAAATCCTTCCCAGAATCACATCTAAATTGAAAAAATGACCAAAAAGTTGAAATACTGCTGAAAATCGCCGGGATACAAACTGCCCACCTTCGCTGGTGTACGGGCCTGCAATCTCCGATAAGCTCTATGGCTGCAACCGGTTGCAAATCTCAGCGCGCATCTCTGTTGAGCCCACTGTTCATAAACCCGTCAATCTCGCCAGATTCCTCTACAATGTCTGATTGGCTGGTAATAACTACATCATGTGAAAATAATCAAGAAACGGATTACCACTGGATCTATCGCGTTTGCTGATCACAAAGACACTTGAGGAAATGCATCACACAGAAGTGGATGCATTGAGAAAGAGCTTGCCATGAATGAGGACCAGTTCGCTTTTCTACTTGATGAGTAGAAGGCCAGGGATCGAAACAATTTTTTGGGGATTACATTACTTTTTCTGATTTTTTCTTTGAACTCAAAGATTATGTGGCTTATGTGGTTGTATCTGAGGTGCTCAAAGTGAAATCCCTAACAGGAGGCGTGATGTTCTCGTTTGCCCGGAACGTTATCAAAAGTTTTAGTTTGTGAAATCGTATTGTATTTATTACGAGAGATAATGCCTGTGTATGAAGCGCTCAACTTGACCAATCCAAAACTAGGAAAGTCAAATTTGATGGAAATATACGTCACGCCGGTCGCATATTGAATTTATCCACAAATGTGATTTTGCATCACACGTTTTTCAGTAAGAGGGATTCTAGAGCGTTTGTTGATAGCATCCAGGATATTGATTAGCGACATCCCTTTTTGAAAGATTTATTAAATTGAACGAAGTCGCAACCCAATCTCATTCGAAGGCTTGTAAAAGGTGTTCGGAATAAATAATCTCTCCAGACAACGTTTAAACACCAGGCGGAGACACGAAGATTGCAAGACAAAACCAAAAGGCCCGGAAACATTGATAATGGAGAATGAAACTCGCTGGCCTTCGCCATACACACTGAACAAGCGAAGTCTTCACTTCGGAAAGAAATCAACTAAGTATTGGCACAAGTTGGGCGCCTCGATAAGAAAGACCAAAAGCATTTGGGTCTCGAGAGTCTCGAAATTTGCCCACTCGAATGGGATTTGCGCTGCATTCTAGATATCCCCATCACTTCATTTCCCAGCTCGCAAAGAAATACTACCAGATTGACCAACCCTTACATTCACAATCTTCTCGAGAGCCTCAAAGATTCTAACACAGACCTGCTCAAGCACTCGAATTCACATCTTGCTCATGGACTCGAGCCTTCTTACACAACGCTTGAGAATACTTGTCATTTATGAAAATATCTTGAGGACATGAAGATCATTTCTCTCGTGGCCGTACTCAATCCTTGATTCAAGCTCAAGTGTTGCGATAAAGATATTTTGCAGGGTTTGTTACTTCCGAGACTAAAAGTTACGTGCAGATCGTTCGTTTACGCTACAAAAACAATTTGGCAGAGGGTTAGAATCTCTCAGAAGCACAGAATGAGCCTCAAAGTTAACTTATCGCTAAGCGTGATAGCTTCGGCTGTTTTTTTAAAGACAACCCTTTTGACAATGAGTATAGCGAACTTTCGTCATTTTTAAAGTGAGATAAAAGTTGAGATTCAAAAAGCCAATAACTGTATTGAGCTCGAGGAAAAGATTTTTTTGTTCTTTCTAAGATAGCCAAAGAATTCTAGCAATCCCAGCAATGTCTACGCCCTTTGAAGCATTATCTTCAGAAATGGGCGATGTGATTACAAAGACAAGAAATTAGAACAAAGATTTGGCGATTTTCACGGACCGGGCTCATTGTGCGGGCTTTGGGGAAACTCTAGGAAAGATCGAAGATATGGATGAAGGCCTGGGGAATGAAGGCCTGGGGATGACCTGGGTGAAGTGCTCTTTTGTGCGACAGGAAGACGGTGATGATTTCAGAATCAAATGTTGAAAACATAGTTAGGATAAAAAACTTCGTTCACAAATCAAGGTTATCATGACAAAGATGAGAGGTTCAGAGAGGTCCAGAGAGGCTCTGGTGCTTATTTTTGTGGTCCACGTAGAAAATTGTGAAAAAAACGGGCACCTTCAGAACGTAAAGATTTTATCGTAAATCCTTACGATTACGTCGTAAATGATTAAATATCGTGAATATCTACGACGTTTACGATCGTGATGGGTTTTTCATCATAAGGCATCGTTAACGACATTTACGACGCAACACTGCTACTGGATGCCATGAGGTGTATCACCGATTCGTCTCTCAGTCATGCAAACTTTAATCTTCTATGGGACCTGGGAGAATCTTGGCTCATGTGGTGAAATTTCGCAAATCTGGCGATGGGCTGCTTTTGTATTTGTAACGTTGTGTGACAAAGCTCAATTGCAAACTTTGGACTTCGATATTTTGCAACCGTCCACGAGTCCAATATACGCCAGTACAGTAAAACCTCGATAAGTGAATATCGCGCTAAATGAATAACCTCGATAAGTGCATAAAATTACGTGTAAATAATTGCGGGAGCTCACCACAGATACTCAGAGCTATGAAAAAAGTATTACGCAAAACAAAGCACTCAAAGGCAGTACATACTTGGCATTCATTCAATTAAAACTTTAGCCTTTTTTTAAGAAAAAGAAACAGATATGATTTGAAGGATGCCGCTTACCTTAGCCGTGGGCGAAAACTCTATATTCTATAGAAAACCTTAACACGCTTGATTTTCCAGATGTGTACCGCACATCCAGTTTTTTTGGTGACATCCGGGTTCGAACCCGGGGAAAACCATAGAACTTGTACAGTAAAAATTTGTGATTTTTATTTATTGGTTAGAACTAATGGATTCACAAAATGAAATGTTCATTTAATTAATTAGTTCTAATTATTAAAAAGCAAATTTCTGGAAAAAAAAAATGGCCACAAAAATGAAAATAGGTATGATCATCTCGAAATTCTCCATTATACTCACTAATTATCATAATTTTATACACTTTTAGGAATTCACCTCATCAAGAAACCACCCAAAATCCTCGATCAGTGAATATCCCCGATAAGTGCATAAAAGCGCGCGTTTTTAATGTACTCATTTATCGAGGCTCTACTGTATCCGATATGCTCGTGTACGCTCTGCAGGCAGCAAAATGAGTTCTGACTATTCTTTCATCACATGAGAGCAAGTCTTTTAGTGGTTATAAATTGATGACTTCAGAGCTCTAGCGGAGCTTCAATTCAACTGATTAGCCAATTTTCATTGAGACCTAATCTAGTATTTTGGTGAAAAAGGCAACCCGAAGAATGTGATCGGGCGGTACCTACAGATAAATTTTGTTACCACGCATTTACGAGACTGCAAGAGACGTCTTGTCGGATCAGGTATTCATCAATCCCCTCCAAATTTCTCATGCAACTGTCGAGCAAGTTACAATACCACTAGACAAAACAAAGCGCTCAGGGCCCACTTTACGCGTTATTGGCCAAGCTATTTCTTCGCTGCGCCTGCAAATGTTCGGCCTAATCAGAGTGGTGTACGGGTCTACACGTCTAACCCACCGCGCCTTTTCACGTCGTTCTATGTTTCATACGCTCGAACATAAAAATCATCCCCGAGCCAATCCACGCTGTGGGACACTTAATGGACAAAAGCCGCCAGATTCGTTTTCTTCTCAACCAGGACAGTACCCAGGACAATTTTCATAGCGAAAAACCATACCGTTCAGAAATCAGTACACCCTTACGTCTCTGCCATGGACTCACCTCAAAATATAGGAGACACGACGGCCAGCTCGATTTCTAGCCAGCTTTATGGCACCCATTTGCACCGAGCACAGGCGCCACGACCCATGCAACAGAAGGCGCCGGCGATTCTAGCGCTGGCGGTGTTTTCCGGACAAAAATTCGTGCAGATTTCGTTGTTCTTGCACGTTTCAAAACAATTACCCGCCGTCGACGTGTTGCGCCGCGTCCAGGACTCGTACATCAATGTATCACAGATGCTCCGAGTCTTGGTTGTTCTGGGGCACTATTCGCAGGCTCAGGCGGATGCGTTTCTCCGTAACGAGATCGTGTCGAACTCGCAATACCACCCTGAGTCTCACAAACACTCGTTGCCGCTTTTCAATGACTTTCTGGCGCACGAAGTGGCCCAGCTTCGTGGCATCTGGGTTCCTTTCGATAAGGCGTTGGCTCTTGCCGTAAAGCTAGACATCTATCTGGTGGTGAAACCGTTATTTTTGGCGGATGTACAGGAATTCGACAGCCTTCCGAAAGCGGCGCCCGTGGCCGCCGGATCTCCGCCGCTTTCTCCCCTGAAACGCGTCACACACGACTCTGATATGTTTGTAGACTCGCCGATCAAAAAACGCAAAACGCTGCTCAACGGGAGTGCACATGCAGCGCTGGACTTGAGCGAACTAGTGGCAGTGAATCCAAACTATCCTTATACGCTTCCGCCGATCGCATTTGACGAGGCGCACCGAGACCTCATTTCCGAAGCCAAGCTCTTGTTTAACGAGATTTTCAAGCACGAGGAGAAGGACAGTCTCACCAGCAATGACATTGAAACCAGGCTAAAGGATATACTCGAAAAGTGCAAACTGCAAGGGTTGCACCCGGCAACAGTGCTAGACGTGCCTTTAGACCAGCGCGGGAAAACCGCGTTACACTATGCCGCCACGCTTGCGTGTGAGAATTTGGCGCAAATCTTCATTGACCTCAAAATATGCTCTCCTATTCGTGGCGACAACAAGGGGGAGTCGTCGTTGTCGGCAACAATCCAAGTCACCAATGCCATGACCAAGGGTAACTTTTACGCCATGCTTGACGCGTGGTTGTGGCCCAGTTTGTGGCTTCTCGACAACAAAAACCAGTCGTTTCTCCACTACTTGATTCTACTGGCATCGAAGAACTTGCGCAGCTCCAAATTCTACTTTGGAAAGATTTTGGAGTGGATCATGGACAGCGTACATAAAAAACAGCACTTGGACACGATGAGCAACAAGATCGTCAACGCCCAAGAACTGACCAGCGGCAACACGGCGCTCCACTTGGCCGGCGAAAATGGCTACAAATGGTTCGTGTACCTTTTGCTTGAACTCGGGGCTGACTTGAATTTGACCAATAATATGGGGGTGAAGCCCACCAGCTTCGATTCCGTCACCCAGGTGGTAGACGCACGCAAGGCGTTCAAGAACAATCCTGCCTCACTGGCCACCACTTCTGCTTTGCTAGAAGCGTTGGAATGTGGTGATGACAACGACGAGTATTTGATCCTGCTAGTGCATACGGGCATCGAATTCTGGGTCAAACTGGGCCCGTTCCCGGAAGTGGGCGAGCTTGAGGACGAAAAAAAACCTTTGAATCCTGAAGCTAAGGAGCTCACCCCCACAAGCGAGGTCTCCAGCTCGTCGCTTCTCTCGAACAAAATCTTCAAGTCGATCCAGGAACTCTTGGCCAATGCAAATAGCGAGTTCGAACAGGTGATCCACTCAAAGCGCGCCGAGATCAATAAGCTAAACCGGGAGCTTCGAGACGCCACGATCGTCACTGCCAATAACCGGCTCATCGCCAAGGACATTGCTGCCAAGATGACGCAGATTGATACGATGAAACTACAGATGATGAATATTAACGATAAGATGCAGATGCTCAAGCGGGAGCTTGGCCGCCTGGTGGACGAGGACGTGTTCAATGTCGAGTGGGAAGTGGACATATCGACGCTCGAGAAGTACGATGCTGACGAGCCGTTTATCATCAGAGAGATCTACGACAAGCTCGTGCAAGGAGAAGACGTGGCTTCTACTCCCGAATTGCTCGCGTCCCTCCCGCCCCTAGAAGTCTTGAAGGCTAGATTGAAGGCTTACGAGGACGTGAACAATAACCTTGAAAAGGAACTCGAGAGCTTGGTGGACTACGGGGAGCTCACTGCGCAATTCAAGAAGGTGGTCAGCAGCTGTACGGGCGTGGACATAAACGAGGTGGACGAATTACTAGACGGACTCCTTGAGGCCGTCGAGGGACAACAGTGAGGAGACTGAAAGACTTTATTAATACTTCCCCAACACCAGTGGATCAGACGGCTCAGACTAAGCCTTCATATGCGTTTAAGGAGGCGACAAGCGACGGGTCGGCCTTGACGATGCGCTTCATATCGTCGAAATTCAAGTAATCGGTGTCCTTGTCTTTATCTATGAGCAGGAACAACTTGGCTGCACGGAGCTCGGGCGTTTTTTCGTCCTCGGGCAACGCCACCATGGGCCCAACCATCTTATAGACGGCAGACACAACCCTGTATACGTCGTCATAGTATACTTTTCCGTCCCGGTCCAAGTCATAGAGCTTGAAGGTGAAATCGAGTTTCTGCAGCATGTCGCCTCTAGCCGTGAGCGAAAGAGCAACAATGAATTCCTTGAAATCGATGTATTTCGAGTTATCGGTATCGAAAACCTGGAACAAATAGTGGCAATATTCCGTGGGGTCTCCAAAGGGGAAGAATTGCTTGAATACCTTGACAAACTCTTCCTCGGAGAGCTGCCCGCTCGGACAATCTCTCAAGAACCCTTTGTACCATTGCTGTAGCTCTCGCTTATCGAAGAGCGTGCGGTCACGTAGCAGTTTGATTTCGTCTTTGGAAAGTTTCGAAACTGCTTTACCCATTATGACGTTGTTAGTGAGGCTCTAGGGCGACGGCGAAGAACGATGAGGAGTTATGTACCGACGAATTGGTTGGGTCGCGTGACTCCAGATTGCGACTGTTGGCTTGTCGAAAAATAAAGCTTCAGTTTTGGCCGATTCAACAAAATCTTTGTTTGGATCAGCTTGAATGTTGAATGGTGAGTGTTTTGTATGGGGTGATTGTTGATGCGCACTGGTTTGCGTCCAGCAGTGCGACTCGCTATTTCCAATCCGTGAGGCTGGTTGCTACAATTGGGTAAAGCTTTCAAAAAAAATTTTTGGTACTGATTTGTTCTGAATTTGCGGTTCTGAGAGAGTTTAGCCTGTATCATTTGAGATCACAACTTACAGTACTCGAATGCACGCTCACATTGAGTTTATTGAGGCTGTTGATCCTCACGCCGATGATTGCATGTATGAAGTTCGGGTGTATAATAGAAATCATCTTCGATCGTAAGTTAACTTGAGTTAACTTAAGTAAACTCTGGACAAATAGATATTCTGAGTTTGATGACTTTTGTACATTTTTTTAAAAATTAAGCGGAAAAATGGTAGGGTCTATTCGAATATTTCTCAGTGAGAGACCGGAGCCCAGACTGATTTACTCCATCTAGTAATTTCCGCTAGAACCATAGATGTTCTAGTATCAATACTTAAATCATCCTGAAAGGTTCGATCCCCGATCACAAGAAAATACCAAATCGATTGGCCAAGACTTGTGGGATCTGGGACTCCAGTACCAGATTGGATCATACGCAGGTCAAGATTACTTGGCTAATCTGACACAGAAGGAGTTTTGATTCGCGTCGAAAACGGGTGTAGTCTTGGGAAGAACGTCGATGATCGCCTCCAATTGGAGGCTGAACTTCTTCCCGAAGATCTTTGGGTTCTTGGAGACAGAGAGGTTGCTAGTGTTTCACGCCTCTTCAGGGCGATGCAAGTGGGTGCGGAACAATTTGAAGGAATGCAGAAAGCGGATCGTGACCGTCGGAAGGAATCGTATAAATGGCACGATCGTTTTGGTCACCCCAGTGGGATGCAATTTCGTCATCTTGCGAAGTTGTACGACAAAACCCAGATAGACCATATTCCGTCCTCGGAGTGTGCAGGCTGCCAGATTGCATAAACTATCCTTGTTTATCCCCAAACTAGGGAAGAGTCTATTCCTGTCACGAAACCGTTTGAGGTCCTTTACACGGATCTTTGTTGCCCTTTGACAATCCCATTGCATATGATCACGCTAGCTACTTCCTCACAATTGTGAACTTTTACGTCATACGTTTACGCGATTCCTCTAGAGGACAAGTAGCTGGCTACAAAAGTACTCATCGACTTTGTGATTCAAAAGAGCACTGGCCTGCATTAATCTGTCTGAACAATGGTTTTGAGTTTCAAAATAAGCGACTTTTTTTCAAAAGAATTAATTGTACTATAGGGGGCTCCCACCTGAAGCTACAAAATCTATAGTGCTATAGAAATACCTGTAATACATCTTGAAAAAGGCGCTGAGTAGTAAAAGAGCCCGACTTTCCCAAGCCATACTGTCTCCTCCTTACCCTCTCCGCTTCTGCAAGTCGTGTCAGTCCGTTCTGACCCGAGTATGCTCCAAGAACTTCTTCAACTTGCGTCTTAGAAGTGGTTGAAGCACAATGCCCGATTCCGCATCCTTTCTTCTGAACAATAATCTCGGCGAACAGTCTCCACGCACCAATTGAGGCTGCGCATATTTTCGTACTCATGATTCAATGGTGCCAACACCAAATTCAATTTCATGGGCAATGTCATGCCTAACTGATACCATCAGGATTTCGTGCAGCTGCATTCGCTGTAAAGATGCTGGAGCATACCTGTCAAATCTACCCTCAAGGCATAAATGTCATTTGAAGCTTGTGGCTGCGGTCTTTGTGTCGGAACATTAGACTTTTTGAAACGATGGAGCGCTTTCAAATCTTTGGGCTGTATCCGATATTCGTAGTTGCCTCCAGAACTTTTCCCATTGTCGTTTGGGACAAGCAGGTGGGCAGATTTCCAAAACCTCCCCGGTTGTTTCCTAATCATACCTATATAAGGGAACAGGCCCTGGGTGCCTCCGGCACCACATGCAACGAGACTCGAAGCTAGAGCTAGAACTGAATTTCAACATTTATTATTGGGACGATAATCGGTGTTTCGGGTAAGTTTGGTCGTTGTCAAGTGCATTTTCTAGATGTAGCATCTCATATCAATGAGGCATGTTGTTTGGCAAAACGCACAAGCTAAGCCTAGGCATCTCACCCTGCTAATGTAACTCAAGTACATGAAAAACGGCGACAGAAACTGCTTCAGAATCTAAGCAGAAATTGCCTGTCGGTAACATAATACAGGGTCCAGAGAGAGCACCGTTGTTATGAGATTCGGCGTGCAAGCAACACACGTCAGTCATATGAATGACCTCCATTGCCACCAAATATACAGAAGTCAAATCATTTTTTTTTTTTTCGGCATAGTAAAAGTGATGTTTGGCATAACTATTTGTGCTCCTTTGGTGCCTCTTAGTGTCCTCTAAGCGTTCGGAATACAAACTAGACTATAAGCAACGTCAACCATAACCCAAAGATTTCCATTTGAACTCAAGAAAGTTCCCAAAAGACCACCGAAGAGCCTGACCTGGATATCATGGTGCAAATCTGTGCAAAGGACGTGTCTGAACAAACATTAGTCAAATTTGCGAAGATGGCCAGTTGGATCATGGACTGCTTAAAAGACTTTGCTGGACATCGATTCGATGTGCAAGCATTTGGCAAGGGGGAAAACTCAAGCTGAGGCTCTCCAGAGCCAGCGAGATCGTGACTAGTGTTGCTACGTGTGACGAGATTCTTGCAAAAGGAGTCAAGCTTGCCAGAATCTTTGTTTATGTGCTCATTGCCTCGGACGTAAAAAAATCGTTCAATTCGTGGCCAAGATATTCTATTGGTTCACCGCGCCATATGCCTTAACCTCGCCCTTTACCGATATTAAGACTCCCAGGGCAGTCCAATTACTGAGATCAACAACCACCCAAAATTTGAAGTGATTATCTGACGAATCTGAAATACTGGGAGGATGCGTTTGTCAGTATGGCTCGCTCATTATTCAGTGCTGAGCTGTTTTTCCAGCTCGAGGTAGACTTAGCCCGACCCAAACTCGAGGAGTTAATGAGATATTATTCCAAAACAGCAGAGTTGAAATGGGCTTTTTTCGAATGAACAAGAGTTTGTTCCTGGCCGCCGAAAAGTATTGATAGCTCTATTCAATTGTTCTTCAATTAGTAGTTGACTTTGGGGCGGGTGCAAAACGGCATCGGTTGCAAATCGCGCTTCTTCTATGGAACGTGCCAATTAACCTGCTCATAAAAACACATGATTTACCGGAGCATTCTGAGCTTGCAGAATCAGCTGTAAAGCGGAGCACGTATTGTGTCTTTGGCTGCTTGAACTTTTTGGGAGCTTCTTCTGTATAGTTTTTTTCTTTCTTGAATTCAAGTTTCGTGTTAGCAAATGTGATTGTATGTGTGATATTGAGAGGCAGTTATGGTGTGAGAGCTGATGCCCTTCTTGTCTCGTATTTGGAACCACGTAAGATGATTCCGATACGGGTTCCAGAAAGCGTTGAGCTGGTGAATTCACGGGTGCGTGGAACAATCGATTTTCACGCTTCAAGGTAACATATTTTTGTTCTCGTAAACGTCCACTTAAAATATGTGAAGAAATCACCAGTGCTTTCCAAACGAAGTCAGCACAGCTCAATCCTCTCTCAGAAGTGGAATGGCTTTATTCTTACTCATGATCTTGGCCATATGGTGAGTTAATTTCAACCGAAGATACTTTGTGTACCAGTCATAACTCCGCGCAAGATCGAGCGGAGAACGGCTGCTCTGTGACCTTGAAATTGTACTTGCATTTGCAAAAGGCCATAACCTCCGCTCTTTGGCCTAGCATACATCTTGGGCGCAGCAATACCCTTAAAAACCTTCTTTATACCGTCATCCATCTTCTTCAACTGCAGAGGCTTCATACATTGCACCAAGACTTTATAGACCATTCGAGAGGCCACAAACATATTGGTGCCTATAGCTCGATCAATCAAATCAAGATTCATGTAACCTTGCTTCATTGTGAGAGGAGGCAACAGTCCTATAAGCTGTTTCCAATTAACTCCATCATCTGATGGAGTTGTAAATAAGAAGAATGCACGCCCATGAGTTTGGTCTTAGTCTCACTGACCTTGCTATTGCTAAAACGCTCAGACTTTGCGAGAGCATTCGCAACTCATAATCTTTGTCTCCGCCAAGATAAATGCTGACATCATCGGCAAAGGCATGGTATTTCATCTACTTTTTAAGATCTATCATGAAACAAGTATTCGGCTAAGTACTCAGATACTCGTCTGTCTTTCCAGAACGGGAAGGTTGAACGAATGCATCGACATATTCAAACCAAACAAGAGCACTTTTGCTCCATGCTGATGTCCCTCTTATTTTCTGGTCCGAAGCCGTGCGTCACGCTGTTTATCTTTTAAGCTTGACGCCTCGGCGAAACTTGGGTGGGGAAACGCCGAACTCTCGATGGTATGGTACATCACGTACTGCCAATTACTCCAAATTGCACGCGTTCGGTTGTCTCGCCAATATTACCTATCCTAGAGCGCTCAAGTCTTCAAAATCTGGACCATCTACGATTCATGGCGCGTACCTTGGTCGCTCGTACACTCGGTATAGTCACAAAGTTTTTGTTCGTGATCCGCCACATGTTTTTGATTCGTCCCAGGCAACCTTCTATGACCATAAGGCTTACTTCGACTTATTATCGGTTGAACCTATGATGCTTCATCACATTAGTGTTCAGAAGTCGCCTTTACATCTCTTACCTGGTGTACGGTATCCACCTGCGACCAAAGGTAAGACCAAAGAAGAGGCGGAGATAGATTACCTCAACCTCACGGCACTTTCTCGGATTAAGAAAGACGCTCTCGCTGCAGATCGGTCTCGTCCTTCGACCCCATCTTCCTTGCATGCAACAACGCAGCCTTCGACTGCTAGAGCCCATTCAACCTCAGAGGGAGTTTCTGACTCGACAATAAATGATAGTTGGGTAGGTGAGATGTTTGAGGACAATGCTAGTGATGTTACTGGCTTCTCAGACGATGATCTTATCAATGCACCCAGACCTTTTAGTTTTCCATTAGCGCCGAATCTTGGGATACCTGTCAAAGAGACGGATGCAAGATTAGACTCTCAGGATGACTATCTTTCCGATGATGAATCAAAGCTCATCTCAAGAGGGAGAAATCTTCGCAGCAGTCAGTACTGCTGAAAGTTCATGATTACGCAAGCTTTCCCCACTTGAGGGCAACAGCATCATGTGCTATTTCCGACCACAAGAGCAATGAAAAAAGCTGAAAGAGAGACGAAAAACAAAATTAAGACCTGTTGGTCGAACACATGGAGATAACTTTACACATCATGAAGAATTCAAGGTTTGTGATCAAAAGTTCAGTAGTACTTCTTGATGACTATACGTTCTGACTAACAGATCAGTAAATCATTCTAACACTATAGGATCACTGCTGCCATTCGCCTAGGAGAGCCTTCACCCAGCAATTCTTTCTGTTCCCCAGCACTTCCACCAGGTCTGCTATCTTGCCTTAGATTTCTTCAAAGCCCACACATTGAGCCCAATACTTGAGAAATGCCAATACCCTTGTTCCACGAGCCAGCAATTTATTTCTTTCCTTGTACCCACATCGCCCAATTGGGACAATCATGCTAAGCATGCCGATGACAAAAGCGCCTCCCCCAAGAGAGCTACTTTTGGGGATACACAGGATACCTTGAAGTGGCGTACATGAATTCTACTTGAACAGACGGATATCACAACACTTCAAATAGGCGCGGGCCGGATGGTCTACGATGATGTGCCAAAGCATTACAGAGAATATTTTCTACATGGAAGGCCAGCCATTGGAAACTCGGTTCAAGAAGGACACCTTCAATCCGATCAAGAATATGCACTTGTCTACGGCAAGACGTTTAGCTATATTTGATTGTTTTGTTTTTAAGCGTTTGATTCTAGTATTATACTTTCAGATTCTAGATTGTTTTTCCATATTAATGATTGAAACACAAAAGAAAGAAAAGGTTGTGACACTTGAAAACACCTGCCAAGCAATTAAGATGCACGTTGCCGTTTATCAATGGCCTCTGAACTATCGCGTTAGATCCCAATCTACTTCGACTCGAATTCACCCTTCCATCCTTACAGTGTCAAATTGAACTCCATTGAGCTCGTATAAGCATAAAACGGAATTGAATTTGGGTGCAATATTAACTTCTGGCTAAACCAAGATTGAAAGTATCCCTATATGAATGCTGTTTTGCTCAAGATGGGTTTCGGATGGCCTAAGGTGAGATTGATCATGCTGATCATGACGATCAGGAGGCTAGTATGACCCTGAACAATAAAGAAGGTGAAAACTTTCCTTTGTTGTGTGGCCAGACAAAGTTACCCATTATCGCCATTGATATTGCATAGAAACCTCTTTCTGTGCACTTTGATGCGCTTTGGGGTGTTCCGATAATAAATGACTGAGTGGTGATTGAACGAATGAAATACAGTGCACTTGCGGATGAGATAATCATCCATTCGGGAACGGTTGATGAATATCAGAAGACTGCAGAGACTCTAAAGGGTTTGACAGAGTTAGCAATAGTTGGGTCAGTTACTCAAAGACAAAACTATCGGGCTCACTCCGGACTTTGAGCGTTTTCACCAGAGTAATTCACCTCATCTTCAATCGTATCTGTGACCGAAAGATCTTGAATATTTGGGGTTTAGTCTTGAAGGAGTGGATTGGAATTCTTATATTTCCAATTTACAATTCATGACGGTGAAGCAAGGGTATACGCACATTGGTTTGATCTCTCGGGCTCTCAGAACGAATGTTTTTGTGTCATCAAGGATGGTGCACAAAGACTTGATTCAGTGTATGCCTACGAGGCAGTTGAAAAAAATGTATAAGGTATTCTTAAGTGTTCAAGGCATTGGGGTTCAGAAGTTATATGATCGACGGAAGAACGAAGTAATATTCCTCAAGCCAGGTGTCTTCATTGTGTTGATTTTCTTCTGGAATCTAGTGGTAGGCCTTTCAAGATTACTGACTGGGCTTTTACCAAAACTGAAATATGCCACCTACAAGCATGGGAGAAGAGTCTATGAAAGTTCCGTGCTTGCACCGGCAACATGGATCACTCTGGATTCTGAGGCTCCGGCTCGAGGTGAAGCGGGACTTTCTTTACCGGATGTGGAAATAAAGGTCTGTCAAAGAAGCGCCTTCAAATCCTTGGGTTAAAAGAAGCATGATTCTAGTGATCCACTGATGCCTCAGCATTTTAGAAAATCTTTCCTCTGGTTCGGTTCAAACCCCGCTGGAAACGTTTCAAAGACGCCCTTATAAGGCCGAATGGCATGCCCACAAGGACTTCAAAGCGCTTCACTTATTCAAATATGGCTCCTCTGTTGCTCAAACTGATACTCCAAGGTCACACCCAAAATCTAATTGTCATGATTGCTTGTAAAGACAACCCTGGAAGAGATGCACCATGAAGCGAGCGTTGGAGTCTTCTAAGGTGCTTACAGGTTGTCGTAGTATTAGCAGCGGGTAGAGTACGGAGGAGGAGCCAAGGCTCGGGAAAGCTGGAGCTCCTCATTGCTCAGTGTTTTAACCAAACCCATTGCAGGATTCTTTCTACAATTGTATGGGTTTTGGTCATTTTTAAGTGACTTCCTGTGATATTATGTGTTTCTTTTTGAAGAAAGAACTCACCACTTCAATCCTAGTTTTAGGGAAAATATGCTCCATAAGCAGTCAAACTATGGATCATACAGATCTACCGAAACCGTCTTTGGTAAAGTTTCCATCTTATGTAGCCCACTCATAAAGTTGAAATGCACCATTCACGTAAACTGGCCAAAATTAAAAGTGAGTTTTCACACGTACTACCTCTAATCTTTGTCGAATTACTGGCACTTTCAAACACAGACAGAGTCCATTATAAGGGAGCCACTATAATTTCAGGAAATGCTTTGTATATTCTCTGATGTTTTTATTAAACTTACTTAGATGTCGGTCTCAAGAATGGTGAGCAACAGCTACACTCATGAGTCGTCACCAAATTCATTTCGTCCTCAAGTCTCGGCATCTTCCATTCAAAATCAGTGTCCTGTCATTTTCGTGCCTTCGATCCTTGCTTACAGATGGGTATCTTCGGAATAGTGATCCCGTAAATTGTCTCACGCCTCTGCAGCCAAAAACTGAAGAGCGTCAAATTTCTGTATTTTCCACGCATTAAAGTCTACAAAATTATCAAAATGTATAGCGACAAAGAGTATACTGATCACGGGAGTTGAATTAATATGAAATGTTCTTTCTGAAATAGTTGTATAAACAAGCTGTATCATGAATATAGATAATTACATAAGGAATGAGATTGGCTCTAAATAAACCGTGAGATGATGCTCAGTGGCTGTCCTCTTCTGTCCATTCCAATATAATTCTGAACTAGTGGTGCATTCAGAGTGTCAGCTATGCATTGTCCTTATAAGCTAGAAACCTCAATGAAATTTTTGCAGCTGCTTCTCAAGATATTATTCAGGTAGCCCGATATCATGAATTTTCATGGCGAGAATATTACCCATAACCCTACTGATAGACTGAGAAATTTTTACCAGAAGACCAGCACCAGTGTTGCTAATTACGCGTGATTTACGCCAGAATTACGATTTACGAGACTGGGGCCACCGTAATTCCACGATTTAAATTTTTGGGAACGATCGTAGTCGCCACCGCAATTGTAATTCGCAATTGATGACGTAATTTTATAGTAAATGAAAGGTAACCTTTTCGTAATTCTCGTGATGGTTCGTAATGATTTTTGTAATTTGTTCATAATCTTCCTGTAACAAAAACCGGAAATCAACGCTAAAAACTGGAAATACGCCACCCATAATTGCCACAACATCAATATTACGGTTCCATTCTCTTCATTAGTCTAAGACAGTGATTAGCTAAATTGCTCTTATTTATGAGCAAGCCCCCCAAATAGCACCAAAATGTGAATTCAATATAGAAATATCAAACTAGTTCAATGATACGATCAACCAAACTCTAATGCAGACCATAGCGTAACATATTACCACTGTCAGCTTAAGTGATGCGTCATAAAATGAGCTATTTTGTGCCCGAATATAGCTCCCCAAAACAGAGAATCATTCCCAACATTGAGAATGCATGAACTTGATTGATCCCGACAAATTCACAAGCGTCAACTTTAATCTCGTCGTCATCGTTGTCTTCGGTCTTTCTCGGGGCTGGACACGCAGAAGGTGAATTAAGGCTTGGTTGAAGGCGGCGTGAATGAGGCGAAATGTCTCTGGTTCTCCCCGTCTTTGAGAACTTACGCAGAGGAAGTACCTACTTAGCGTCAGCTATGAGTGTCTCTGGTGGTCCTTCCACTTCCGGCAGTTCTATTACTAAGGGCCGAATGGACACTGCGGTCTCTTCTATTGAACCTACGTCTGACGCCTAGAAGATTAGCTGATGGGGGAACGACAGAGAGCGATCATCAGCCCAGATGTAGATTTGCTCTTGGAATCATCTGGTGGTGCAAAGTTTGCGTTACTATAGCTGACGATTCCGCCTAAAGAGTTATCAAGGTATTCAATACCGATCTGCTTTGTACCTGGGAGATATTGGATGACTCTAGTTGCAGCAGTAATATCCTTCTCCCTTAGTTGGATGAGGTATCCTGATAGTTTCAGGACATGAAGGCGATATCGAGACAAACAGTGGAAGCAGCATAAAGTAGCTTATGAATATTCGATCGAAATATCGATTTACGATTTATCACATGGGTATTCTTCGCTTATCGTCAATAGCCAAATTTTGTTGATGGCAGGATTAAGTTTACGAGGTGTCAATTACATGCCAGCGAGTCGATATAGTCCGACAAGTGTAGCTTGTGGCTATCACGAACATCAACAGTTATTCAAAGGGATTTGTTGGAAACACCAAGATCTTTCATTTGAAGCCATCACTGAGACTTTGTTCGATCTTATTGATCTTTGCCTGATTCAGTGATGGAATGAGTAGATCATCCACATTAAGAGAACGAGTATCAAATTATCTCCAACGTACATGCGGAAGAGTCAAGGTTCGTTGATAGCATTCGTGAAGCCCAATTTAATAAGATCAATGCTAATAGTCATGTTCCACACTTGTGGCGCTTGTTCTAGACCAGAAAGAGACTTATCAAGTTTAAAGACATAATCGTTTTTATTGGATGTACCTTTGGTATTCACTCCTTCCCGGTGAAACAGTACCCAGGATGCTACTTCATCTAAATGACTTATTTAAAGGTACCTTTGAGAAGGCAATTTTCATATCCATTTGAATGACAATCATCCCGTGTAGGCGAAGCACTAGTATGAGTATTGACACTAGTATGAGTAATAACGGCAAATGTATCTTCAAAGTCAATACCATGAATTCGAGTATAACCCATGTCACAAGCTTAGCTTTCCTCAAGCCATTGTCGTTAACCGTGAACTTCACATGCATCCGATGGGATGAGCTCCAGGTGGGCTTTCACAGCATGGAGATCGGCGGTCTCTACAAGTGAGATAATTTCTTTACCAGCAGCTCATTTACATAAACCATCTACATCAATCCTCATAGCTTCAGCATGAGAGTTCGGTGTATCTACACTCAAGTCTGACAGTTGTGCTCTCGTTCATTGACTTCGGTTTTAAGTGCTTCAAGAGAGTCAGTAGATGAAACTGAAGTTATCTCACCAGACCCGTCTGGAGTCTCAGAAGTTCTTATACGAGTATCACAAAATTCATGGCCGTGAACACGTGCATGTCAGGTGCTCCTGCTAAGGCTTTGACCCAATATCTAAACAAGATGTGCGGCGCTGGTTAATGAGCACCTTACTGAAGAAACACCTTAGAATCAACGTGGAAAACGTAGAAAAGACAGAAATACATAAAAACTTACATTCCTATAAGTCACGATTCTCGAAAATGGGTCGTCGGAATGGGAAATCGCAATCGTTATTCAAGCCCGTACGTGCGGAATTCCTACTACGATTTACGCAAAACTACGGCATTGCGCAACACTGACCAGCACCTCTGAACTCACAAGCAAAACCACTTCACCCAAGACACATTTTTCATATTCATCAAAATCTCAAAGACTCGCTTTTACAATAGAAGATAAACACAAATTTGTCCGCCCATTTCCATAATGACTTGATCGCCTACAACTATCTCCAAATCTGTCTTGGTCCTTGCCACCAGGCATACGAGCAGAGAGCGCGTTTGAGGCCCGAGTACTTAATCTGGTGATGCAAAATTACCTCGACCAGACAGAAAACACATAATTTTTGTAAGTAAATCGCGTAAATTCGCCAAAATTTTGAGAGAATAACTCAATTAAAGAAAATTCTGAATCAACCACGCAATAAATCTATATCTTGAGATAGGCGTGTGTGATGAATGCTCTGTCCTCCGACTTCTTCATATAATGAGCGGTATTGACTTAGATCATCCAGTACCCGACACCCAAAGAGTCAATAAAGGTGAAACGGATTCCTCTGATTTGATATTGTTAGCAACGAGCGCAAGCCTTTTCATCTCCTTGCCCCACGAGAAACCGTGCCTCTATCCGGCCCGCCCCAGACCCGGCCATCACGTGACCCTGACGTCAGGTCTACACGAGCGGCGAGATCCAGCCACTGCCTGTTCGCCTAATTACTCCACACCTCACTTGCTAAGTCAGAACAACTCCAACCAGTATCCCGAGAATGTTGAGATCGGCCAAACCCGCAAAACTAGCCCGTTTTCTCAACTACGGTAAACCGCAGAATCCGTCGTATAACCAGTTGGCGTCTCGTATAGACCCTATAGTGAGGAATAACGAGTCGATCGACGTGAAACGGGCCCGTTTGGTATACCAGTCGAGAAAGAGAGGGATCTTGGAAAGTGACTTGTTGTTGTCTAGATTTGCGAAAAAGCATCTTGCAACGTTTACCATGGAGCAGTTGGACGAGTACGACCAGCTTCTAGATGAGCCCGACTGGGACATCTATTACTGGGCCACGAAGAACTACGATGTCACGCCATTACCTGAGAAATGGCAAAACTCGGAGATTTTGTCGTTGTTGCAAAGAGACACCCAGAACAACGATGGTGAGATTCTCCGCATGCCTAATTTGCACTGATGTTATGGAAGTGGTGGTGCAACTGAATTTATATAGGGAAACGGTGAAGGGAGGAGAAGGTTGGTGGTTTGCGTCTTGTATTTAGGAAATAAAGAGAAGGTTCTTTGTCGGGTAATCCCGATGTAGGTTGTATATCCTGGAGGCCTCTACTGTGATTTCCAGTACACACAGCTCACTTTAAAGCTGTGATGCAAGTCCGTACATGTGCATTTCCACGTGTGAGAGCTTTCAGGAATTGCAGATGTTTCGCCATTTCAAAGAAAGAGACAGTTGGAAGAGCAGTTAGAGACACTGTCAGAAGTAATTCCACAATAGAACACAAAGATATGATCAGGCTGAGGATGTATCCGGGACAGGTAACGAAAAGGGGGAAGTGAGGAAGCCGCAGCTCTCATTTGGAGGTCAAGTTTCTCTATACTTCATTGAAGGCTCGAGCTTACTTCCACCATGAATAGACGTGGAAAGAATGTATCATGAACTTTTCACCGAGTTGAAAGAATCAGAAGGATGCCAATCTGAAGCTCTTAGTTCTTTGTGAGCTCGATGGCTTTGGAGTAAACAACAAGAATGATTGATTACTACCCTGTGCTTTTTGATACGGTGAGACTCTTTGGGTGCTTGAATATCTTGAGTATTTGTACCTGAACTTGTTTCTTCTCTTGACAAACCACATGTGGTCTCCAGTCTCCACGGCATTTGCACACTAGCTTTGAGACTAACCAGGAAAAATGCCATCTAAGCTTATCATCTATAAGGAGTAACATCTTCATAGGCTCTGCCAACACTGATCTCGAATAGACTGGTTCCCAAGGGAGTCTTGTTCTCATAGTGAATTCCTTCTGTTCCCTCCTTCATTGCGATACCTTGCCTTATGACACTTCTTGATGAGAGACGGTGTCTCCGTGTCACGGGTGCTTTTTTGGATGTTCAGACTCGACGGATTTCTCAAAATCTTAAGTGATCGCTCGGCTATACTTGAAGGATGATACACTCAAGAATTGGAATTCTCATAGTATACGCCAGTGCCATGATCCTTGCCACTTTGGAACCCTTGTCAGACACTCATATTCGCTTTCTGGTTTCTAACTTACCTCTGAAGCAATTCAGTGACATGTCATCCTCTCGTTCCAATACTATTGCTCCGGTGGATCTTCAATGTCCGATCCTAATCATAAACTTCATCTATAAGTTGAAAGTCCATTACCTTACTCGGAGAAAACGGCAGTCAATCTCCGTTTGTGCATGACCCAATGCGCTGTCACTGTAGATCTCCGGATAAAAAGATTTCAGCGCGTTAGCTTTACGTGTGCCAATGATCCTTGAAATGGCTGAGTGGAATGTTCTGCAGGCACCCTAAAGCTGCAGCGATCATCAGCCTACAATGAAGTGAGCAGTCACTCCTGGAATCAGTATTTGGCACTCTTCCATTGTGATATTGAATGATGTGCATGTGGATATCATGGATTACATCAAACCAGCCACGTGTTATGAGAGTGTCTTCCGCAAGATGTGGAACAAATTTGAGTGGGAGAATAAGATTTCGATCAACTCTCCAATAAGCTCTCTTGAAGTGTACTTAGATGAGTTATTTAAGGGCACGAATATGACGTGCTTGACTCCTGGAGCGGTTGTGGGAAAAAATGTCATTTTTTGGCAGCCAACTTATACTCTCGCTCGTCGTTTGGGGAGGACGCTTTGGCTAGTTTGAGCATCAAGATGCAATCAGACGGCCATCTTGTGGGGCATGTGCGAATTGAATCCAAGGGTCAGGGATTGGCGCTTTCACTTGGTGATCGCGTGGCGTCCATTTCTCGCAAATCTGGCGTAAGCGAGACCGTTGCTGTGTGATTAGGGGTAATGGAGATTATGAGGGTGATTGTCTCGATGCTAGAATCTTTGGCGTACAAATTTAACTCAATTTTTTATCTAGCCCTGAAGTTTGTATAAATCTACTGATTATTTGTATGTAAAGCTCAATAGTCTTGGAGTGGTCTGATCCTCTACACCAGAGCTTGAATCGAGCTTAAAAAGGGAAGAGATTCCAGCTTGACTGTTTTGAAGGCGTGAACTTGACGGAATTTTCAAGTGCGTACATTTTGTACGGAAATGTCCTTAACAAGAAACGCAATCTCTTGAGTAGGGACGAGAAGTCTCCACATCTTTGGGCTCCTAGTCACAGCCGTCAGCTTGCTTCTGTGAGATCATACCTCCAGCCAGTGTTGTTATAGATACAGTATTACTAATTATTACACTTTCTTTTGGTATTAGTAATATAAAAAAAAAATATTACAATATTACAAATAATTACAAATAATTACAAATAACTACAAATAATTACAAATATATGAAGTTCCTGCATAGTATAGTACGACTATGCCTGCTTTTCGCCTCAATGCACCTATTCAGCTCTCATCTACTCACGCAATTTTCGATCATAAACCATTCTCAATATTATTTTAGAAATCAATTATATGCTGGCTCGCATAGCAGCCGAATCACAGCACCCCCCAATGTGATGTTTCCAAAAAAAAAAAAAAAATGCTATTCGAAACTTAATTTCGGTAGATCTCTTCATCCTCCCTTGAATCGGAGAAGCTTCCCAGATCGTTATCTAATTATGGAACTTTCTTGAGCCTGGAAACGCTATATTCCAGCTCGCTTAAAATCAGACTATTCGTCGAGTTTTGAGTCTCTGTATCGCTAGATTCTGCATTGTTCAACTCTGCATCATGTCTAGAATACCAAGTCTCTGCATCGCTGAAATCGGAGTCGCCAAAACCTAGTAAATTGCGTGTGGTATCCAAAGACTCTGCTTCGCTCGTGTCCCCCAAAATTTGCGTACAACTGGTGCCAAGATCTTCCACCGCGCTCGATCCTATTGAAATCTGCAAATAACCGTTTTGAGCACACGTTGTCTCGCTCGTTGTCATTGATAGTTGCTCATTTTGCCTCTCAGGGCAGGATCTTTTCCTCCCATCATCCAGGTCTGGTATGTTGACGATATCAGCAGACTTCGCTTCGCCCATTCAACACGTAGGTTGCTCGGAGGTGGAGTTCAGAGGTTCTAAATGAGCACGATCCTGAT
>JAKTWD010000096.1:0-23536 GCA_030581935.1 Metschnikowia corniflorae | reverse complement strand
ACTGAGGGGTGCTGTGCTTCGGCTTCTGTACGGGCCTGGTCTCGGCAAAACTCTATACTTTATAGGAAAAACCTCCGATGATTTCTGGAAAATTCTCATGGCACTCCGTCGTAAAGATCATCCTTTTCGCCTTTGTGTCGAGAGATCGTAATTCCGAGGCGTGCTATTTCTGAACTTACTGTTGAATAAGGGACAATGCGAAAAGAAATCACGGAATCCATACATCAATCGACGAGAAGGCTCCTGCCGAGCTCGTGTGGGGTGAACACACTAACACTGCTGCTGTCTTTCGGCTCGGCTATTCGAGTGGGCATTAGGAGCCAACAACAAAGGACGGAGATTTTTTATTTTGGCGAAGTGTCTATAGCCGTCGTGTATTAAGGTGAAAGAAGCGAAATGGCCATTGATGCACATATGCTGATGCAATTGATGAGAGGTTTCAATGAATCGGGGATATGGAAAACCCTTTTTATGGAAAAAGCAGACTATCATCAGAGGCAATTCCCACACTGAGGCGCCCTCCAACATGAAATTACCACACTTGGATACAAAGGTTCATTCAAAGTATCGCCAGGCTCCCGACAATCATTCATCATTCTATCCAAATGCGCATACCAAACTATTTTTAATGTTTTTGGGATCCCATGAGTCGATGTATATCCACACGGCAAACTAGACAGAACCATCTGAAATATCGGCCCTTGTCTGCGGTGGCATCAACCTTCACGTCATTGTTTCTTTGCCAAAAGTGCTTACTAAACCTCGTCCCACTAGGTTAACAATTCTGGAAGAGGCAACTTTCGAATTTACTCTTCTAGGAATATTAGCAGACGTGAAAACCACTGACTATCTTTCTAGATTTTAGTGATAGCCATCACACTCGCCAAACTGTTACTGGGAGAATATTGCCCATCTTCTCCGCCACCTGGCAAAAAGATTGAAAGACAATAAAGATTTGGTTGCGACAATCAGAATTGGTGATGCTCATTTGCATCCTCCAAAGCAGGCATGTTAGTAAGTAGTGTTTTTTGCGAAAATTATTTATCTTAATTTAAGTATATTTTTGCTATTTGCGCCCGATTTACAATCCAAAGGCTCCAAGGCAATTACTATCAGACAGCTGGGTTCACAATACCGTTTGTGGCACAAATGCTAGATTTATTTGAGGGTTATAACACTCCAAAATTTATAAAGACTCAACCCTTACTAGCTGTGGGGGTTGAACGCGTGTGCCTAATTACTCAAATATTATAATATCCGGTCTTGTAATATCGAACCCCTAAAATATCTTTACATCGCAACAGTGCTTGATCCTCGTTTAAAGTTTGACATTCTCAGGGCACATGGCTTTTAATCTACTTTCTAGATGCTGTTCAAGAAGCTCTATTTGAACTTTTTCACAAGTACAAGACGGAGTACGGAAAGAGGCAGCAACTTCCACTACAGGCAAAGAAGAAAGACCCAATGATGGCTCAGTTTGGTATCCAAAACCAAATATTTTCGTGAAGAGCAAGTCGATCGCAGAAAACGAATTAAAGCAATATTTAGGCGAAATGACACAAGATGAGGATTATATTGGTACTCCTCCTACACATCTCAAAGAGCTACGTGTCCCGTCATCTATGAGATGGCAAGAGACATTTATGTGCCTCAGCAATGTCTTCACTTTTCTCCGAGGTGAATTGCATGCTAACGGACGCAAGAAGAAGATGACTACCAGAGACAATTAAATTGTTGGCAATACTTAAGTCGAGTGGCGTTATTGCGGATCCAGACCTTGATGAAATTCATCATAGAAGAAGAAGGCCAACCCACGATTGATCAGAATACTTCGCAAAACTACTAGAACAAATATGCATAAAAACAAAAGTATTTTGGAAAAAAAATTTTAATTAAGAATATCGCGAGAAATTTCAAAAATGCTACTTACTAACATGCCTGTTCCAAAGTGCACACATTTATTGTAGTATTCCTCATGAGATGCACCAAATGTCGGAAGGTCCATACACCTGGACATACTTCTTCAGACGACAAGAATTCTCATCCGCAAGGAGTATCGACAACTCGTTTCGCTTCTCTACCCAAAATCAACATAGAAAAATAAATTAGGCAGATGAATAAGAAGTGGGGTCGGCCGGGTTTACACCTTCCTTCCGTTATCCTGGCGGAAAAGATAGTTCTCACTTTTCCTTTTTTGAATTCTTTTGCTTTTCGCATCTTTCGTTTCTCGGAATCACTCAGTCCCTGCAAAACCGAAATCCGCAATCCCCGAAAACACCCGAGATTGGCCCCCGAAAAACCTGCCGAGCCGAGCCGCCACTGCCTGCAGGAGGCGGTAGTGAATACACTACCTGCACTCCCGACGCGAGATTTGCTCGCCGGATTAAAGAACAGCAAACTGTTTTTCCTTGAGAAGTACATATAAGATATTTCTTACCCCACAAACAACGCAGGTAATTTTTCCAATGGAGTCTATAGGCGAACAGATCAACGCTATCATCGAATTTCCAATCGACTTTGAGGGCCAGAAAAAAGCTCATCGATACTTGTCTCTTTATCCTTACGTGGCGGTATTATTGAGCGTTTCAGCTGGTGTTTTAGCCCAGGACATTCTTGCTTTAGTATATACTTTCGTCGTTTGCATTGTTGTAACATCAGTCGTCGTATTGCCATCTTGGTCTGCTTATAAGAAGAATCCCACCGAGTGGTTGCAAGTAAAGTATGACTTATAACGACACATCCGCCTTGTTTTTGGGGTTTGACTTGTCGACGCAACAACTCAAGATAATCGTTACCGACGACACTTTACGCGCCCTTGAAACGTACCACGTGGAATTTGATGTGCAGTTTAAGGAAAAGTATGGGATTCAAAAGGGGGTGTTGTCCGACGAGAAATCGGGGGAGATCCTCTCGCCCGTGCACATGTGGTTGGACGCTATTGACTATGTCTTTGATGCGATGAAAAAAGACAGTTTCCCGTTCGAGAAAGTGAAGGGGATCAGCGGTTCTGGTATGCAGCACGGATCCGTGTTCTGGTCCAAATCAGCCGCGTCGTGTTTGAAGCAAATGCACGATTTTTCGACATTGCGCGAGGCTCTTTCCGGTGCATTTGCCTGTGAAACCTCTCCCAATTGGCAGGACCATTCCACCGGGCAAGAAATCGAGGATTTCGAGAAAATCGCGGGTGGGCCCGACGAACTAGCGCAAACTACAGGTTCGAGGGCCCATTATAGGTTTACTGGGTTACAGATCCGGAAGATGGCCGTGAGAGGCAAGAACACAGTTTATGAAAACACGGACAGGATTTCCTTGGTATCTAGTTTCGTTGCCTCGGTCCTCCTTGGCGAGATAGCCGCCATCGAAGAGGCTGATGGGTGTGGGATGAACCTATACGATGTCACACGGTCGGCATATGATGAAGAATTGCTTGCTGTTGCGGCCGGGGTCCACCCCAAACTCGACAAAAAGTCCGCAAAAGAAACTGAAGCGGGGGTCAACGAGCTCAAGAGAAAACTCGGCGATCTCGAGCCCGTCAACTATAAAGCTTTGGGCGCGATATCATCTTATTTTGTTCAGAAATACGGTTTTTCGCACGATGCCAGGGTATATTCATTCACAGGGGACAACCTCGCGACGATCGTATCGTTGCCGTTGCAGAGAAACGACGTGTTGATATCGCTAGGTACCTCCACGACTGTTCTTCTCGTGACTGAGAACTACACTCCTTCGTCGCAGTATCACCTCTTCAAGCATCCCACGATAAAAAGCGCATACATGGGTATGATTTGCTATAGCAATGGTGCCTTGGCCAGAGAGAAGATACGGGATGCTGTGAACAAGAAGCATGGTATTGAGGGGGACTCTTGGGACAAGTTCAATGAGATCTTGGACGCCTCACAAGATTTTGAGAACCGCTTGGGGGTGTACTTCCCCATTGGGGAGATCGTGCCGAACGCGTCGGCACAGACCAAACGGATGGAAATGGATTCACACAATAACATTAAAACGGTCGAGAACTGGGACTTGGAGAACGACGTTAACTCGATTGTTGAGTCTCAGACAGTGAGTTGCAGGGTGAGAGCAGGACCCTTGCTTTGCAGCTCGGGCGGATCGAATCATGGTGGATCGAGACATGGATTGAATCATGAAAGCAAAGGCGACGAAAAGGAGCTCAAGGATATGATCGACGAGTTACACTCCAACTTTGGCGAAATCTACACCGACGGCAAGGCGCAGAATTTCGAGTCGTTGACTTCCCGACCACGAAAGATTTACTTTGTTGGCGGGGCGTCGAAAAACAAGAGCATCATCAGGAAAATGGCTCTGATTATGGGTGCTACCGAGGCGAACTACCAGGTCGAGATCCCCAACGCGTGTGCTTTGGGCGGCGCCTTCAAAGCCAGCTGGGGCCGTGAGTGTGAGAGAAAAAACGAGTGGATTCCGTTCAATGAGTACCTCAATCAGAAGTTTGATTTCGACGATGTGGATCACTTTGATGTGGACGACAGATGGACCAGCTACACGCCAGCAATCGGTCTTTTGTCGAAGTTGGAAAGCAACTTGAAGCACGACTAGCTTGAAAAGACACGTATGAAAGGATTTCGTGTTGTGTTATTAGCATAAGAGCCTCTAAAGTCAGGCCTGTTTATGTGAGTATAAGATGTGAGAACAATTTCCTTCACCGAATAGCTATCGGAATTATACTTAGACGAAGACTACTCTGCCTAGTAGAATAATCTGTCATTTTCGAGTATTTTGGTCAAATACAATTAAATCCTACTTCACTCCCTTTCGCACCAAACTGGCATTTGGGTCACCGCCTCCATTTTGTAAAAGTATAATATCTTTGACTTCGAATATAAACGCTAAACATACGCAAAAACATAAAAAAAATTATTGAGCTTTATTCTGACATTCTGTCTACGATGCCCTATTGTCCCACAAATTCCACAAGTGGATTTGCGTTTTTATGTGGCTGTAAAATTTAATCTTCTGAGTCCACGGAATTTTCCAAAAAGGGATTAACATTCCCCAGAAAGCTGGAATTGCGTTCGTTGAATTACTCCTTAGACAAGCCACTAGCATCGGTTATACGCTTTTTGGATATACTGCTTTTTTTGTTCTGCCTGGCCTGAGTGACGAGAACATCGCCGAATTGTTTGGCCATTCTCGCATATGAATGACCCTGCGAAAGCGCATAGTTTAAAAGTTTGTCAAAAGAGGCTTTCAACGGACCAGCCACATCCCCAGGACAATTTTTTAGTAATTGACAATGCGAGGAAGCGAGGCTCATCAAATAGGTGTGTTTTCGAGGCGTAGTCGAATCATCAGCAAGACTAGATCTACGTGGTGTCAGATGACTCTCTGGAGACACCTAGTTTCTTACCTCGATGTTGAACTTCGATAACACCCGCTGAGGATTTAATGGTATTAAGCCGGCAGTCTCGAAGCAGCTCCTAACATTTCGAGCAGTGAAAGCCTTTGCCTTGTATAGTGCAATGAAGTCATCTTTATTGATGCGCACACTGCCAGCACATTAAACCCAGTTCTTTCTCCGGCCAACTGGTAATATCTTGTCTTTAACGGTCCAAAGCAGCGAAGATCAAGAGGATGCAACAAATGAGATGTGTGAGGCGGCATGTATAGAGCGGTTTCATTTTCATTGCAGATTTTGTCCAACTCTGGTGTCAAATGACTACCATGTCCGTCAAGTATCAAAAGTCTACGAGTGCCTTTCGTTATAGACTCTGTCTGAGGGATAAAAACGTGTTCGAGCCACCGGATAGCAATATCATTGGATGTCCAACCATTCGCACTAACTCCCAAGCGCCAGTCTTCTTCAAGCTGAGCAAACCAAGACTCGCAAATTTGCTTACCTTTAAAGATGATAAATGGGTGCAAAAACAGACCCGTGGCATTGATACACTCAATTGCTATCACCCACTCTCAATCACCGTTCTGAATTAATTGTCTTTTCCCCGTATTTCAGACCCTGATACAACTTTCCTTTCCGCATTTAAACCCATCGAAAAGCCTGTCTCCTCCACATTGTACACTTCGCTTGACTCGATCCCATACGTTATCATCGTGTTATGCACAAGATCAAACCGACCGTTTAGTACTTTTAGGCCTTGGCACTTTGCCCGTCGATAATCAAAAGGTCTCGAGTACTTTATGTCGAGATAAGGGTGTGTTTACACAAACCGGAAACCCAATTGATACCGACTTTCAAATTTTCTTTTGTTCCACGCGACGCGAGCAAATAATCTGCCATTTTGCGAATAGCATTGACTGCCGGGGCAAGACCGCGAGAATCCTTCGAGATTATCCATTTGGCTAAACTTTTATCTTCAGTCGTTGTTAATTTTGTTTGGTCTTCGGCAGCTTCGACGTGATTTCTTGAGCCTTTCCTCCTCCGTTGAAGAGTGCTGCGTGACACATTGAAAATGCGTGCTGCTTCCCGAAATGACTTTATATTTCCCTCTTTTAAACTTCATAGGGTAAATGAGATCCTAGTTTCATTATCCCAGAAAACTGGAGTTGAATCGACCAATTGTGGTGGCATTGGGGGTGTTCGAAAAATAAGAAAGTTCTTTTTCAGACGCGTATGTTGTTGCTGACCCAAATGCCAGTTTGGTGCGAAAGGGAGTGATTTACGTTAAGCCGGATTATTTATTAGCTGCCTCCTGCACGCACGATCTCTGCTTCATCTCGAAATAACATAAATACATCTTGGACTGTAAAGAATGCTACGCCAGTCCAATTTGAGCAGATTCTGCGGTTTGCGCTGGAACAGCACCTTGGCGAATTTGGCCAATGACTTGAAAATGGGAAATTTCGTGGACAGGAAGAGAATTTCTGACGCGTTGTCTTCCCAGCAATTTGCACCATCAGAGATCAGGCTTTTACATGAGATTTTACAGACAAATGTGGACAACGACACCGCAAATGAGGTCCTCGTCCATGGCCTTGCCCACGACTTCTCTCTCTACTTCACAGCGGCGAAAAAAGGGCGTGATTTGGTTTGGAAAGACAAGACGTTGGAATCTCTCATAAGGCACAACCCAGGGCGGGTATTTAGCCTGGCGGTCTTGCTAGAAAAGCATGCGAGCGGCTCAGTAAGTGATGCTGTGCGCCTTGCTGTAGTTGAAAAGTTGCTTCTGGGCGAGAAAAGTGAGAAAAGCGAGGAAACCTTTGTGCCTTCGGATGCAAATGTCGTCAAGGCGATCGGGCTCCTCAACCAGGTGTCCAACCTATCTTTATCCGAGGATCTCTTGAAGCTTTTAGTCGGAATTTTGTCTCACAAGAACGCTGTGCCTGCTTTGGCCATGTTGGATATCGATGGGCTCTACGAATGGCTCAATGCAACCTTTCTTGTATCCGAAACCAGCCCAAAGATGTTTCTTTCCTTGTCTCAATTGGTCTTCAAAAACAGCCCTGGCGTATTGAGTAAGCATACACTTTCCGAGATATTGAAAATTGGAGGGGATGTGAAGGAAGACGCGCCGTGCACTACGAAGTTCCCATTGATTGAAAAAACTTTGTCTACAAAACAATTCCTCGATTCTGTTCTCAATTACGTGGAGGAACATAATTTGGATACTGACAAAAGTGACCCCGATGCGTTATATCTCAGATTGCAGCTCATGGAGACCTATGCCATTGACCAAAACAACACAGACTTGGCCTTGCGTAAGTTCCACGAATATCAGTCACACGAGAAATTCGGCATCGATCTTGTTCAAGCCAAGGTGGTCAAGGCATTTTGCTACCAATCCTTCAAAACGGCAAATGACACTTTTTTAAAAATCGCAGAAACTCTCTTGAACCCCAAGGGTCTTGCGGTCAACACTATTGCACAGTTGATTCTCTGTAAGGGCCGCTTCTCGTCGGACAGGTCCCTTGAACTATATAACGACTACATCAACCGGGTGTCGAAGGACTTGAACGCGGTAACAAATCGCTCTCCAGCAGGCCTCTTGACCGAGTCGCTCATGGCTGCTTGTTTGTACGATAACGATAGGGAATTTTCGCATCTTTTGTACGAAAAGGCAATTGCACAAGGTATCGTCAGCGACGAGCACGAGCTTGCAACCATGAAGAAAGTTTTCAAGGTATATGGCGAGTCTTTTGTGGAGGATGACTGGAAAGTAGCACAGCCTATTTTCGGGGAGTATGTGTTAGCGTGCATCAAGAAGTTGTGAGTGATGAATGATTGATTCCGAAGTGTTGTGCAGATTGAGCCGAGATTGGATCGGGCAAGGGAACTTTCTCATTTGCCTACATGATCATTATGCACTTTGCTATGACTCGATGGGCATTGAACTCTTGCCGTACATGCCCACTTTAGTCCCATCGCCCTGGAAAGTCTATCTTGTGCTACTCCCTTCCGCTAGCAGACTGGAAGATAGAAGAGATGGATGTTTCGACATTGAAGTGTCACATACCATGATTTTTTCAGTACAGATTCACACGTCCGAATCGTTCGTTGATGCATTGACAGATACTTCACCCTCCGATCATGACGTGCATGATCTCGAGAATTCCTTCATGCTCGATATCGTGGAGCCCCCTATGGAAGACGGCTCAGACACCACTAGTACTTGCTACCCTGAAACAGATGATACAGTCTCCATAGACACCGAAGACACAATGTCATAGGAGACGCAGATGACACCAGGTCCATGGGAGACACCGACGACACGGTTTCCGTAACTGCGACGAGCGACTCTGACATTCCCCGAAAGCATGAATCATCCCCATACGAGTCCATCCCGGGCTGCTGCAGACATCTCAGGCTCCATTCCCACGCCAGACCCAGTGACGGTCAATGCGGAGAAACCCGGAGCGATGGAGACTCCAGCTCACATAGCGAAGCCGGGTTACTGATGACTGCCACTGGCGAACATGCCACTACCGTCAACTTTCAAGGGCGGACCCCTGAAATCTGTTCGGTCCCAACCACGGGACCGTATGCGGTCACTCAGGGCGAATCGTATGCTCATAATAGCATCGCCGTCAACATGAAACCTAGGGCCAGGAGACAGAAGCGGGCACCATCTCATATGTTAAGCAAGCGTCTTCCCCGCGAAAACAAGCGGAGGCGCAAAGTCTCACTCCACTGCCTTCGCATTTACCACAAACACTTCGGCCGCATACGAACGGTGAACAGCATCAAACGTATCGAACTGTCAACGCAGGCAAGCCGCCTGATGGGAGGTACAATGACAGCTACAACATGACTCGACATAATGCACGCCGAGTACCAGGAACGTGTTAAAAAACAAAATTATTGGTGCAGAAGTATGGACTTGACGTACTCTTGAAAGCCGAACTCGACGAAGTAGCCAAATCACGCGGACATGAAGTATACGAAGTGACAGAGAAAGAACGATATCCGAAAGGCGAACCAACCTTCGGCACGCGTTTCGTGTACACTGAAGATGAGGACGACAAGAAACAAAGCGGTCATGTCAAAGCACGTTTAGTAGCACAGGGCTTCAGGCAAGATATAGCACCTGAAGAATCGCACTCACCGGTTGTGCCTCCAGACAGTCTTCGACTTTTCATCTCAGCTACGGTAATCAAGAGATGAAGATCAAAGCAATGGACGTATCTAGTGCCTATCTACACTCAACGCTTCCCACACCTGTGTTTGTGAGACCACCGAAGGGAGTTGAAGGTGTGAACTCTACAAAGCTATGGATGTGCAATTGACCTCTTTCTTCCAATCACAGTTGCTGGTGAATATTCGCTCGGGCCTTTGAGACCAGTTAAATCCATTGATGTGTTTTACAATGGATCACATTCCTAGCAGAAACGCAATCCGAAAGTTGGATCTCGTTAGCTATGACTTGCTTTTTGGTCGAGAATTTGCTCCCGGCTTTCGTCTGGCATACCATTTATGTGGTATATCTGTCTTCCGAACGGTGTCGTGTTAATTAAGAACGTCTGGGCAGATATCACGAACATTCATGATTTGACTGTTAGTGAACTACACTACCCTCTAAGAGGTTGATGAAAGCACATTTGTGATATTCATGTCGTTAGCAAGCATACCAGCCCAGGGCCTCTAGGCTTAAGCCATTTCCATTGAGCTGGTATCGTTCAATAGTACGGACAGGTTATTGAGCTCTTTGATGCATTCTTGGTTGTTCCTTACTATCTTGAGTTGATGCAGGCTGGGGTGTGCCCAGAATTTTACCACCACTTTATCAGGTCGTTTCCAACAAACACTCTTGACGCGCTTATTGCACGCTCCAAGTGAGCCGGTTGTCTCAAAATTCATTGGAACTGAGAGTGAAATGGATAAGTCAGTCAGAGCGACTGAACTTGATATTGATCTGAAATTCCGTGTCAATGTTGCACCTCAATCTCAAGGGAATTTCCCGGGTATACTTGTGCTCGTGACGTTGTTGAGGCGGAAGTCGTGCCTCGTCTCCATCGTTACGTCAGCCCAATCTCGTTCTGCGACAGGGAAAACGACTTGGTGAATCGCACATTCAATGGTGACCTAGAAGACTACGTCGACTTCACGATGGCCTTCAAGTTTCCTTTTGATGTCATCTGGAGCAGATGTGCTAAGGTATACAGCAGGCATTTACTGACGGACACTCAAAAACGCACTCTCGTTGACCTTATGAAGGAATGGAAGAAGGAGGAAATCGCCTTGTCCATAAAACAGTTCGTTGCTGCTCTCAAGGACAAAGATTTCTTGGTGAAGGCGAAACCTAAAGTTGACAGTTCCTCGACTATTTGTGCACCAGCTACTCAACCTTTGAGAGAAAGGGGGAGGAGAAAAATGAGATGGTAATCAAGTTCGTGAAAGAATGGAAGGCGAAGCAAGGGGAGTCCAAAGGAGAAAAGCAGTTTAAGTCAAAACGATTATCTCAGAGAATGATGGTAAAGATGAACAGTTGGAACCTCCAGTTACCCCACCTCCTTTCAATATCAATTCGAAGCATGCTCTTCTAAGGTATCTCATTGTATTGGGAAACATGCGCCACGTTCCACGCTGTCAATGACAAGTCGTACTTGTTAAATTCGATTCCAGGAAAAAAATGAAGTTGGGCAGCCTCTTCCATACTCTCCGTAAAGGGGGAAAAATTTTACTAGGGTTATGAGACGGAAACATGTTACATCTCAAAGATGTCTTCTATGACAAGGACAATGCCAACGCGATATCGGCAAACAAATTTCCAGACTTGTGGCTCAGAATATCAGGTGAGGATACTTTGAGGGGTGACACGAATGTCAAGTTAGGTAAAGTGATCCATGACACTATGGTTATTGGCACTATAATTCTACCTCCCACAAAAGTTCCTTATCACTACATGCCTGACACTAAACCGGAGACTCTCGAGACTCAAAACTCCGCCAAAATCAAGACTGAGCCATCCCCACAAGACTTGTTGTGGCACGCCAGACTTGGTCACCATGGAAGACAACTGTTGAGAAGTTCAAATTATCTTGTCACTTCATAACGTTAATCATGTACATCAGGAGTTCTGTGATGCATGCTTACATGGGAGAACGAAGCGTGTCAATCCAAAATTACTGGAGCAGATGGATCCGGCCACAAAGTCTTTGAAAGATCACACACTGACTTGAGTGGGCCGTGTGGAAGCCCTATTGGATATGAATCATTGTATTTCTTGACGGTCGTTGACAAGTTTTCAAGGTTTGTGCACGCTGTACCAGTGAGATGGAAATTTCAAGGGATACAGGAGCTCATCAAATTCATAAAAGAGACATACCTTATTTGACTCTCACGGCTTTCCAAGACAGTGGAGATCAGACAATGAATCTGAGTTCTTTAACGATAATGTTTGAAACTTTTTGAAACAGGAATCAAAATGGTCTTACTCAAAGCTACTCGTCTTTTCAAAATAACATGGCTGAGATGAAGGATGCTTGCTAGCGTTTGTGCTCCACATGTTTTCTGGCCGGAGGCAGCAGAAATGCTGCAGACCTACTTAACTGGGCTCCCACCGAAATTCTAGACTGGCAGTCTCCATGCCTGTACGATACATGGACGCAAGCTATTCATCATCAAAAGAGTTGCATGTGTCATGGGTGTTCCAACTTCTCCCCTAATAATTGATGATATTGGACACTCAAGATACCCAATCTATCAGAAAACACCCACGGTTTCCCACACCGATTCGCAAATGGTTCTCAAAGAAGGATCCTGAATCTCAAACTGCATCTACTTATCAGCAGCGAGAAGCTGTCTGACAGTATCCGTAAGACTCGTGTCCAAATCAAGGTACGTCATCCCGAGCAACCTGTTGGTCTTGCTGTTATCAACAGTGCACAGCTGCTTCCTCACCTTAGCACCGGCTCCCGGCGTTCCCTCCGGGATCTTACCCCGCAAAGACTCAAAGTTTTTGTTGAGCACGTCCAAGAGATCCTGGCCGGCAAACTTGGCACTGGCCAAAATCAAGCGCTCGTTCGACAAGTCCTTCTCGAAAGCAGCCACCTGGGCTCTTGCCACGTCCCTCACGTCTACAAAGTAGCCTCCCAAGCCGGGTGGTTTGGACGTGGGTTTCAATCGCAACAACCGCGCTACGATCTCCGCCGAGACATTGAGGGGTGCCTGGGCCTCGCTATCGTAAGCCTGGGGGCCAAACACGAAAACAGGATTTATCGCGGTCAACGCAAAACTAGGTTTTTCTTTGGCCATGAACTCCCACGCAGCCTTCTCGGCGTACTTCTTCGAGGCGATAAACGCCAGCTGGGGGTTGGTCCGCGCCTCCTCCCATGTGATTGGGTTCCACGATTCCTCGTTATCGGAATAGGTCGGGTCCTTAGCCTTGGAGGCATCGAACATGGCAGCATGCGACGAAGTCACCACCACCTTCGAGATTTTCGAGCTGTTTTTGATCGATCTCAAGGCATTGGTGGTTCCGTTGACTGCTGGGTTGAGCAACTCCTTCTCAACGTCTTTGGCTTTGAATGTGTACGGAGATGCAATATGGAAGAATCCGGCCAAGCTGGGGTGTTTCAGCAACGCGGCATCAAAAGCTCCTTCCGGCTCGATATCCGGCACAACCTCGTAGGAAAACTTGCTGGAATTGAAAAGATTGGAGACATGGTCGCCTTTCTCCGAAGTCCTGACCGACCCTACGACCTTGTAGCCCAGCTTGAGCAAGGTCTTGCAAACGTGTTGCGCAATATAGCCTGATGCGCCAGAAACAAAGACCGAAGATGCCATATTAACAAGTGTTGGTAATGGATGGGGAAATTGCTAAGGAGAAAATTTGAGATTTGTGCAAATTACTCGATAACCATTTTGATTCCGGATATGTGTCTTTTAGCTGTCTTGAAAATCAAGCAAGATCCCGGCGCTCAGCAATCTGAGTGGCTGCGCAACGGTTGCAACTTTGGTTGCGGTTGCTTAATATACGCGCATGCAAATGGCGCTGGTCATAGTGAACAAGAGCAATTTCGTGCCCCGGACTTGCCCGGTTTATTGCGATGCAGTGGCGAGTGAGTCCGCCGAAATGAAGCGGAAAATGTTTAGCCAACAGATATACGAACGTGGAAAATCACTGCTTTTCGAGATGTTCTGATTCAGTCTCACTGGAGTCATCAACTTCAACCAGATGATTGGATCTGAGTCGCCATCTGAGTCGTCGATATCGTGAGATGTGCGATCACTCCGAAAGCCGGCTCTATACTGTATATATAAGAAATCAAGTATTTTGAATGGAAATAAAATATCTGGTTCTCATAGTAACGCACTACCCAGAGTTGTTCAAAACGTCTACGCCACGCATACGTAGCTACGCGGCGTAGCGTTGTGTTCGGAAAATGCTGCGTAGACATTTTCGAAAAAAAAAACCGAGCTGTTTTTCCATTAAGATAGGCTAGTCTCTACTGAATCAATGCAGCTACTAGTATTGGCTGATAAAAGTGAGCTTATAATCAAGGAAAAATCACACAATGGAAGGACGCAGAATGTGCATTGACCACAGAATGCTGCCGTTATATACAGATCGGCAACTTTACAAACTTCCTTTTCATACTCGGCTTAAACGTCGTAGTCGACCGCGAGCCCCGGTTTCTCTTCTTGATTTTTTGCAGAGATGAATTCGGGAAATTTTGCATCCTGCTTCACATCTTTATCCGCATTTTCATCAGGAATTTGGTCAGCCGTGAAGGTCCCTACTTAATTACTAGTATAATTATCCTAGTTACTACTGGTCGCGGTATATTTAGTAGCTATTTTGTAGTAATTACTACTTACTAGTTACTATCAACACTGGACAGACATGCCCAAATAGAACTCACTAATTATCGTTATGTTCCAGCGTATGTTTAGCGTTTATATTCGAAGTCAAGGATATCATATATTTACAAAATGCAGGCGGTGACCCAAGCGCCAGTTTGGTGCGAAAGCTAATGAATTACGTCATATGGTAATATGAGCCCAAACCTCTGGATAAATGGAGTTGTTTCGAGACTTCGTGATCATTGTATGGGTAGTGCCAGAGTTGTTCAAAATGCGTCTAGCGTAGCGTTGCGTAGCGTTGCGTAGATATAGCGTACACTCGCGCGTGGCTACGTTCCTACGCCAGCGCTACGCCTACGCCAGACACCAGCGAAGACACTTGGTACCTTGCATACAGTCAGAAAGGTCGGTCAAAATTTCTAGAATTCCATGATCAATTTCACGAGTTGTTCGCCATATCTCAATAAAAATCGCGGGAAACGTTGTTTGAGTGACGTAAAGCTTGTTGGCCCTCTCGTGAAGAGACATTTGTGGATTGGAGAATTCGTAAATGAGCTCATCCTGAGCGGTCAGCATCTGATTCTGCTTGATCGCATCAACTCTATAGAGATTGAGGCGCTAATGATGGTTTTCAACTCCTCGTTGTCGCCACCATATAATTCGTAGTCGTAATCGATCATGTAATCGGTCGAGTCAGGGAACAATGAGATGTCCCAGTATTGGTAGAACTCTCCGAGATGATGAAAACTGCATGGGAAACCAGACGTTCCGTGTTCCTAATGTTCTTGATCCCCAGTACAAACTACAAAATTCATAAGAAGCGTTTCCCGATCAAAATCCAATTTACCCTTCTCTTTTGTTGATGTTCCTGCTGTGAGAAGGTTTCTCGTGTACCTAAAAAGTGACGTACCCTCGATATCTCGAATCACGTTGAGAGACCTGCTTCTTGTTTACTACATGAAAATGTATTTACCCTTCGAAGAAGTTCTCACAAAGAATAAAAGTCGATTTGCTCTTACTATCGACGGATGGGGAGCCAGTAACAATTTAAAGTTTTTCGCTGTTACAGTTCACTATTATGACGAGAGAGTCAGGCTTTAGACAGAAATTTTTGGCTTCGAAAATATGACAAACACTTCACATACGGGCGATGTGCTTTTGACCTTTTCAACAATGTTCTTGAAGACTATCAAATTGAAGACCGTATCGTGTCAATAACCAGAGACACTGCCGACCCATCAATGCTTTGGTCGATAAATTTGGGAGAGAATGTTTGTCAAAAAAGCTCGAAGTAGTTGCAGATGTGCGTTGTGCTGGGCATATTTTCAACTTAGCCACCTTCGCTTTTTTGAAATGGATTTTCTTCAGACCAACGAAGTCTGCGTAGCTTGATGACGTAATTGCCAAATCACGAAGAGAAATCCAGACCACGAAGCTGTTTTCGAAAAAATGAAAGGTTTGGCTTAGGCTGTCCAAAATTTTGGCTCACGAAGTCAATTTTCACAAATTTGAAAAACACTTTTGCGTCTATCCTTTCCGCGCACAAGAACGCTATTGGTTTGAATGGGGGCCCCGAACGCTTATTAAAGAACAACCAGGTGGCTTTCCACCTACAAAATGCTTCATCGATCTTTAAAATAGAGAAAGGAGATCACTGAGTTACTGGGAAAAGTTGACAATTTGCCGAAGGCAAACCGGGTGCACTATAAGGTGAAAAACATCTCGTTCACCGAAGAGGACTGGGAATACTTGACTTTGCAAAGTTCTCGAAAACTTCAAGGAACCTACTTTTATGCTTCAATCGTATAAAAAGATGACTAAAAGCTTTACTGTTCCTTATGTCTTTCATCTTTAAATGAATTCAGGTCCTGGGAACGCAGTGACACAGCGCTCAATAATGTTTTGATCGTTAGAGGATTGAAACAAGCCAGGCTCAAAATACTCCAATTCTATCCTTTAGGCGATGTGGACAATGGCATTCCTGAAGATATTGACCCGATCAAGAATTTGTCTCTCGCCTCCGTTCTTGACCCCCGATTAAAGCTCAAGTTGTTCAAAGAGATGGGCTTTTCGAATACGACTATCTCTACCGTAAAGAGGCACGTTCGGGGCATCTTTGATCGATTCTGGCTGAAATTCGGCGTCACAATTGAAGCAGATACCGGAAATGCAAGACAACCACAAGAAATAAATGTGGAAAAGTGGGGGGGGGTAGATTTATGCGTCGGAGGTGCGACTTCGATAATTGGGGTGACGGATTCGATCGAAGATTTTCACGATCCTCGGGAAACCAGGTTTCCAATGATCAGTCTCATGGCGAGGGACTTCTTGGCGACTCCGGCCATGTCTGCCCCGCTGAGTCGTTAATCTCGAGGGTTAATGACACGATATCGAAGAAACGCAATTGTTTACTCCCGATCACAATTAACATTTTGACGATTCTCAGACATCGAGGCGTTATCTCCAACGAGGCGGCAGCATTATTTGACGAGGAGAGCGATATTTTCATTGACGAAACACCATATGAGGTAGACAAGTGTGAAGCGCCAGTATATATCCCCTTGGACAATGAGGAACATGGAATGGATGATGAGATGGGTCCAAATATATTCAGAATTTTGCTTTATTAGAAGTACTTACTGTGGGTTTTAGACGCTCAAAGTGATGCCTATAAACATAGTAGTCATTAGGTATAATTACATATAATCAAACTTAATTACTAATCAATACCTACTAATTCTATCACGAAAAGTATAATTACTAAAAGTAGGAATTACTATTATTATTCTCAACACTGCCGGGGATAGTGACTGTTTTCATGGGATCTTTGGGCTAGTTCAAAGTCATGCACAGTTCATCGCCAGCAAACAACTAATACTACTTGAGGTCACAATTTCTGGATTCTCGCAAAACCAAATCCTTTTTTCATATTTCGCAATCTCGTTTCGCAGCCTAATCACCTCTGCGCACATACAAAACAATTTTGCAACCATTTCTCCAAACCGAGCCACTATCGCGGGTCGTGTCCAGGCAAATCCTCGCAATGAGTCGATGACCGAAAGCGTCTGAGTCACCGCGGCGTATCGGGTCGCATGTGCATACACTGGATGCAGGCGGTGATTCATCGACGCGCGCCGAACGCGCCTATATAACTGCTGATAGCAGAGCGAAAGTCAACGTAACTGCACTTCTCATCACATTAATCCTCTTATTGCCACAACCTCAAGTAAACCAAAACAATGACAGTCTTGCATCTTAGAGCAGAGACCAAGCCCTTGGAGGCAAGAGCAGCCTTGACGCCCACAACGACCAAGGAGCTTTTAGCCGCCGGGTACGAGGTATATGTGGAGGAGAGCGAACAGTCGATATTTGCAGCCGCCGAGTACGCCGACGTAGGTGCCACTATCGTGCCTGCGGGCTCATGGAAGTCGGCACCACACGACCGGATTATCCTCGGGTTAAAGGAGTTGCCTGAAAACGAGACGTTCCCCCTTGTTCATGAGCATGTCCAGTTCGCACACTGTTACAAGGACCAGGCCGGATGGAAGGATGTGTTGCACAGGTTCCATGCCGGAAACGGCACGTTGTACGACCTCGAGTTCTTGGAGAACGAGCAGGGCAGGAGAGTGGCGGCGTTTGGCTTCTACGCCGGCTTCGCCGGGGCCGCCATCGGTGTTCTAGACTGGGCCTTCAAACAGACACACGACGACTCAGAGGACTTACCCGGAGTCTCGCCTTACTCAAATGAGGACGATTTGGTGAGTCACGTGAAAAAGGAGTTGGACGCCGCGGCCGCCAAGGTGGGAGGCGACTTGCCCACGTGCTTGGTGATTGGAGCTTTAGGCAGATGCGGCTCGGGAGCCCTCGATCTCTTCAGGAAGGTGGGCATTCCCGAGGAAAACTTGTTAAAGTGGGACATGGCCGAGACCGCCAAGGGCGGTCCGTTTGAGGAGATCGTGCTGTCTGACATCTTTGTCAACTGCATCTACTTGTCCAAGCCCATTCCACCCTTCATTGACTATGCTTCGTTGAACAAGGCAGACAGGAAGTTGCGGTCGATCGTGGATGTGTCCGCCGACACGACGAACCCGCACAACCCAATTCCAGTCTACACCGTGGCCACGGTTTTCAACGACCCCACGGTGCGCGTCGAGACTTCGGCTGGTCCCAAGTTGTCGGTGTGTTCCATCGACCATTTGCCCTCGTTGTTGCCCAGAGAGGCGTCCGAGTTCTTTTCCAAGGACTTGATGCCGCTGTTGTTGCAGTTGAAGGAGAGAGACACCGCGCCGGTGTGGGCGAGAGCGAAGAAGTTGTTTGACCACCACGTGGCCAGATTGGACTAGGGTGTTGAAGTGCGGAGACAAGCGGTATTTAGATAGTATAGGGGGGATTTGGCAAAGCTGCAATGCTCTGGCTGCAATGCTCCGGCTGCAATGCTTCTGGCTGCAAGATGCCATATAGGCTGTTCATGACTAGACCCTCTTGAGTCGTGTCACGAGCGTGAGCAATAGTGTACGTAGTAAGTTTCAATACGATCGTCTAATGAATTTTTTTGATGGGACGTTTTATCTATCTAGCATATTGAGGTTTCATGCATATCAGCAGCGCCAACTCTGAAGAGGCAGGCAGTACAATTGTGGGAATGGCTCAGATGCAATGCTTAGAGATGACGACACTACTCGTTAGGTAATTACCCTTCTTTCTCATATATAAGGTTTCCTCAGCAACCCAGATCGGATATTTATGAAGAGATGCAGTCCAATAGTTTTTTAACAATCTCAAACATTTTCTGAGCTACATAGAGACACGTACTCTTGCATTGGGGTTGTTGGGCACGTCTGACGGTAGCATAATGTTTGAGACACAATCCATTTATCGGAAATCAACTTCATCAATTTGAACCTCTCGCAATGATAAATTTTTACGAATATCTCATCAAAAGCGGTTTTGTTTCCCGATGAATAGAATTACCTGTAAGAGCACTGAGAACACTCTCCGGCAGTGCCACCAATTATTCTTCATTTGTTTTTGTGAAGAGACAGACTAGGGATACGGAGCTCAAGAGATCTCAAGAATGAAGAATTAAAGGCTTTTACCTGTTAAAATCACCTGTTTGATTCGTTTGTCCATAAGTAAGCTATGACACTAGAGAATTAAATGTCTCAGTAAATGAGTAAGATATGCATGTATTTACAACCGGAGAAGTTTGCCCACCAGCTCGTCCCAAACGACGTTAGGAAAATTCTGGAGGCAACTCCACAAATATGAATGGATACAGCAGAGATTTGAAAGCTCTCCATCATTTTAGGTTCGGATCTAGTGTTCCGGTTCATGACACAAAGACCCCAGTTACAGGCTTCAAATATCATTTATGCCTTGAAAGGGTAGGTCTGACAGGTATGCTCAAGTTCCTTTACAGCGAATACAGCTGCACGAAATCCTGGCGGAATCAGTTAGGCATGGCATTGCATGAAGTTGAATTCGATATTGGCACCATTGAATCACGAGTACGAAAAATACGCAACCTCATTGGTACGCGGAGACTGTTCGCCGAGTTAATTGGTCGAGAAGAAATGGGGCATTGTCCTTAAACCACTTCTGAGACGCAAGTTGATGACATTCGTGGAGCATACTCGGTTCAGAATGGACTGACATGACTTGCAGAAGCGGGGAGGGTAAGGAGGAGAGAGTAAGGCTTGGGAAGTCGGGCTCTTTCACTACTCAGTGCCTTTTCCAAGATGTATTATAAGGTTTGTATGGAAGGAAGAAATTTGTAACTTTAGATGGGAGCCCCCTATATTCAAGTTGATCCTTTAAAGAAAAAAAGGATTTCATTGGCCGCTCTTAGAGTGACAGGATGAGCTTTATAGCCCCTCGGGAGTCTATCTTCAAATAAAATGTACCTACATTTAGTTGATCTCTTCGTTCATCTGTCTTGTGTAGGATGGAGAGAGACAAGGAATTGAGATCTATTGATATATCATATGCTTTGAATGAGAACGATACCGGTCATGTCCGATCAATTCCAAATAGTATGTCTAGCCATTAACCTTTTGAAAATAATGTTTCGATTTGACGATGTTGATTTACCAGATTCAGCTTCTTCAGATCAAGGGTATCCATGAAATTCGATCATATACTGTTCTGATAAGCCTTGCTATCCTATATCATATATTATCTCATCAGAGATTTCGAACGAGAGTCCAGTATTCTGATCAAATATATGTTTAAAGGAAAGTTTACTTGCGTCTCTCCATGTATCGTTGAACGTTCCCACTTGTCTAACTCCAAAAGCGTAAACATACGCTCTCTTTGAGTATGCAACATACTCCAAAAGCACCAAGCCAAACAATCTCACTTGATCAATAAGTCTTGGCCATTCCAGATCCGAACAACCCAAGACACCACAGATGAAAGAACACATCCTCAGCTTCACCCACACCACTTCCTACTCCAAGGTAACAGTCACTTTGGGCCCATTCTTTCCCTTCTTTCCCTTCTTTCCCCTCTTCTTGCCAGTTTCAAGCATCACCTTGCGCAACTCCTCTCCATCGGTCTCGTACTCGGATTCACTGGGCTCGTTTCCCTTGACCTCCTCGTACTTTCTCTTCATGGTCTCCGCCCTCTCAACAGACTCCCCGCATACAGACACACAATTTAGTCTCTCGCCACTGTCGTAGACGGCCACCTGGTCACGTGCACTCAAGTTCCACACCACAATGCGCCCGTCCGAGCACACCGACACGAGGTACGGCACGTCGTGCGTGTCTGTGGGAGAGCATATGAACGAGATTCCCTTGATTCTGTTAGAGTGGCCCTGTAACGTGAATTCAGACTCAGGCGTCTCCTTTTCCAATACCTCAGCAACCTCGTAGAACTCGATCGAGCCATTGCTGAGACCGACTACCAAGTACTCTTTTTCGTTGATGGTGGTGGTTTCCATGCACATCAACGTTTGCTTGAACTGAAGCTTTTTCACGATATGCGCCTCGTCGGAAAGCTCGTAGATGAAGACCAGGTTCAACAACCCCACCGCGAAATTCTTGCCCCCAGAAACCCACCTCACGATATCGGCGGGCTTTCCCAAATGGTCCTTCCCCTTGATTTTGAGAACTGCTGCCTTTTTGGCCGTCATTAAGTTCCACAATCTGATCGTGTGGTCTGCGCCCACCGATATGGCAACTCGGCCCGAGGGATGTATGTCCAAGTCATTGACCCGGCCCAGGTGGCCCTTCAAAGTTCCGAACGTTTCCCAATCTTTGGTTCTCCATATGATGATTTTTCCGTCCTCCGAAGCAGAGAGAAGCCATTTTCCCGATTTCAGCGGATCGCCCGTTTCGGTCGCCTCCTTCGAGAATTTGAGGGTGGTCACAGTTCCCTGGTGGCTCAACAAAGTGCCGAGTTCTTTACGTTTTTGTAAATCGTATATACGTATATGCTCGTCGTTAGATCCCGTGACCAAGTACCGCTTGGCAATATCGATCGATTTGATCGACAAAGTGTGGGCCTGAAAGTGAAAGATCGGCGTGAACACCGCCTCGGTTTTTTCTTTCAAGATGACCGACAAACACAAGAGATTGTGCTCGTATGACCCGACCACAATCCGGAACTGCGTCAAAGAGGACTTTCCTCCCAGAACTGTTTTTGCTTCCAGCATTCCTGTGATTTGGATGGTTCGGTAGTATTACAGAAAGTATACGAGACCAGATCTCATCTCATCGCTGCTCTGTGCTTGTGCAGGTACCAGCGTCCAAATTAGGAACGGTGGGGATAGGTATATTTGAAGAGAAAGGGGTAAGAATGAAAAAGACTGGATTTTGGGTGATGTCTAGAAGAGAAGAAGGTTTTGCTATATTTTCATAAATCTAGACAAATTCGGGGACATGTTGTATGGGCGTTTGTTGATCCACACCTGTAAGTTGTATGCACCGGTGAGACTGTTTCTCACGGCATTTGTTGAGAGTAAAAGACGGATACGGTTCGAACAATAACCCAGGGAAAGATATCAGTGATTGCTTGCTGCGAGAGTGAATCAACATCGCACGCCCGAAAATCGATCGACATTCGCATGAAGATCATCAGGCAAAGGATTACACAAGGGTACTACGCAATTAGAGTATGTGCGGCTCTTAATATTGCAGACATGTTCGCGAAGGCTCTTCTAGCAGCTGTACACGAGTCCACGACGAAGCCCTATTCATGGAACATTCCGAACAGGGAGAAGGGAGCGAGAAAACCTGATGCCGAAACTATACGACCCTCTGATAAGGTTCGTTCAGTCCCAACATCAAGGGAGTGTTGGATTTTAGGGTCTTAGCGCCTGTGACCGGTATACCGAGCGCGGCCTGGGCGCGACCCACGCTCCGTGGAAGATTTTTTCACTCGCGTGAAAGCTCTTCTCCTCTTCTTCTTTTCTTCTTAAGCGAAATTACAATACAAAAGATAGATTAGGCTGATCAGTCCAAGACAGCTGAACTATCTATAAATATCGATCCAGTAGACTTAAGTGAATCGCCTGTCACGTGGTTCGCATCTAACTTACCGTTGTCATAAATTCCAACACTAACAAGACTGAACCAAGGCACATAACGTGCACACCAGTGATGGCTATCTCAAAATATCACAAAGTATGTCACTTTTTGATTATCTGAAAGACTTTTCTCTGTTGAAATATCTGAGATATATCTCAGATATCCAGATATTCGAGATATTATCAGATAATTCCAGATATTCTGGGATAATCAGGCATATAATGTTTTTTAGAGAGTAGAGAAACCAGTGTTGCGTCGTAGACGTCGTTAACGACGTTAACGACACCTTAAGATGGCAGACTCTTCACGATCGTAAACATGGTAAATATTTACGATATTTTATCATTTACGAAGAATATTTTTTTTTAAAGAAACATCACATTGGAGGGTGCTGTGGTTCGGCTGCTATGCAAGCCTCATCTCAGCAAAACTATATATTCTATAGAAAAACCTCCAATGGAGTCTAGAGTTTTGAGAAGGACTTCCTCATGGGAAATCCTCGCCCAAAACTTGTGTATTACAGGGGACTACCTATGTGTCATCGACCCACCTGAGTGACCCCTCAAGGCCCGAGACACTTGTCTCGCCAGGAGGGGGGAAAGGTGGACACCGCCTTGGTGCTCCCGAACCCTACGTAGGTAAACTTTTCGTACAACCTTCACAAACCAAATGAGGTTGCGTAGGATGGTTAATGTGGTATTTGTCGGAGCAAGCATCTCACTCAAGTGCATCTTTGTGGTCATGCCGATTTGATTTCACCACGATTTTG
>JAKTWD010000095.1:0-23850 GCA_030581935.1 Metschnikowia corniflorae | reverse complement strand
CCATAATTCGAAAAATGCCGACGCTAATACCGACGGTCTCGCGCGAGTCGGCCGCGTTTCTAAAGCTCCTGGCTGAGGGCCGGGCAAGGTACTCCCAGAAGCTCGGCACGCTTTCTTGTATTTCGTTGATTACCAACAAAATGATCGGAACTGGCCTCTTTAGCACGCCATCGATTATCTTCAAGTATTGTGGTGGAAATGTGCCGATTTTTCTAGCTCTCTGGCTCTTGGGAGCCTTGATTATCCTCCTGGGCCTCCTCATATACCTCGAGTACGCATTGAACCTACCCTTTCGGAACGGCGGCGAAAAAAACTACTTACTTCGAGTGTTCAGGACGCCCAAGGGGCTCTGTGGGTGTGTCTATGCGTTTCAAATGGTCTTTCTTGGGTTTAGCTCGGGTAATTCCTTTGCTTTCGGCAAGTATATATGGTACGCGATTTCGGGGACGTCGGCCGCCGACTCCGGTTCGGACTGGCCCCTGAAATGGATTGGCGTGGCGTGTATCACATTCTGTATCTGGCTCCACGTGAAGTACCCCAACCAGGGAACCGCGCTCTTCAACTTCTTGGGCATGTTCAAGATCGTGATTCTCTTTCTTATCATTGGCATTGGGTTCTTGGTCGGCGTCGGCGCGGTAGCATTGCCCGATCTGGAAGATCTTCCCGAGTTTGTTCCAGAGCCACCGAAGCAAAACGCCTACTCGATCGCAGTGGCGTTGCTTCAGGTCGTCTACTCGTTCAAAGGGTGGGAGAATGCCAACTACGTGCTTCTGGAACTCGAGGACCCGTACCTGGCTCTCACTTTCACCGCGCCTTTGTCGGTGGTTTTGGTCACGGTGTTGTACTTTATGGTGGTGGTGAGCTACCTTGTGGTCATTCCTAAAACAGAGCTTTTATCCAGCGGGGTTCTAGTTGCAGGAATATTTTTCAATAAAGTGTTTGGCGAGTCCCTCACATCACGGGTGCTTCCAATTCTAATCTCACTCTCGACACTCGGAAATGTTATGGTCGTGTCGTTTGCACATTCTCGTGTCAATCAGGAATTGGCACAAGAAAACTACCTCCCCTTTTCCAGGTACTTCCAAAACTTGAACCACTCACTTTATTTGCACTGGGCCATCACCGTGGTCATTCTCATTGGACCGCCCAGCTCCGAGATATACGAGTTTGTCGTCAACTTGTACATCTACCCCGGTACATGGATCAACTTGCTTCTTACCGGCGGGCTTATTTATTTGAAGTTGAACTCTGATAAGGAAGATTGGGCGCAAATCGATACAGACGATAATATGGACATTCTTCCAGAACCAGCTCTCCAGTCGTCCCTGGCTGTTTCTCACCATAGTGGGTCCTCGTCGGAGTCCATCCAAAGCTACACCGAGTTCGACCTGCTCTTGTCACAGACATCCGCTCATCCGAGAACAAGCTCAAGGAAATATAGTGCGCCCTGGATCTGCGTGTTTGTGTTTTTTGCAGCAAACCTTTTTCTTGCCGTGTTCCCGTTCGTGCCGCCCCCAAGCCTGGCCAAAACGGGCGACGCCATTCCATACTGGTGTTTTCCTGTGGTGGGCACTGGCTGCTTGCTCATGGGAGCTGTTTTTTATTATGGGAGGGATTACCTTTGTAGGTATATGGGCAAGCCAGCGCCTTTGTATGACGAACAGCAGGATATACTCAGTGAAGGGGGAAGTTTGGGAATCTAACTTCAATACCAGATGTTGTTGGTTGGTTTTGGATATGGAGTGACACATTTCGGGAAGTCTTCAAGGCATCCTTGCGCAATGTAGGTGATCTCTCGGGTTCAATAACGGAATATCTCGGACATACGGGAAACATTCTGGGGTTGTCTCTTGTGACACAGGATATGTAAAAGACAGGGGCTATTCACTGGAAAGCATGGAGGTCCGAAAGCACTGTGAGCTTTGGATTGTGGTTACGTGAGAAAGAGTCTATGCCACAATTCAGTGTACAGTCGGATTAATCCTATGTATACGCGAGGATGTTTCACTATACTGGATTTGTGAAGACTTGACTTGGCCCCATCAGGCTCATCCCATGTTGCAAACGGAGTATTCTTTTCGCGCATTCACAATGTGATTTTTTGGGCAAAGTACAATTGGTGGACTAAACTAGGAGTGATCCGTCTTTCCATTACTTGAAGACTAGGTTTCACAGACTGTCTTTATTATGCACTGCTCGAAAAGTTAGTTTGCGACCAAAATCAGGTTTATTGCTAAATCAATCTTGTGATCATACAAGTTGCAAATGCCCAGATTGGTCCATGCAGCATTTGATCTTAAGCTGCTCTACTGAGCCATGTTTGATTTTTTTCTCAAGTTGAGAGCATGTCTCTGGGATTGTCAACCTCAGGCAACTATCGTGAACTTCGAGTACAATTGTGTTCAAAAATTGGTCTTGGCTTGCAAATCTACGGAATTGAGTCTTCCTTTTATGATGAACTTGGCGTGTCGTTTCTCGCTAGAATCCATGTGTGACTATATGCGGTTGTTTCAAAGGACTGTTACAAAACTGTTAAACTGGACTGTTACAAAGAACTGTTACGAAGAACTGTTACGAAGAACTGTTACAAAGAACTGTTACGAACGACTGTTACGAAGGACCGTATGGAGTTGTCAGTCCGAGAATCACCGACTTAGTTGCAAACACAAAGATATGGCAAATGGTTTCATCTATGAAGGCTACTGACAATTTATCACCAACTATAACTGCAACACAGCACACCTTTTTGTAAAGTTGTGAAAAAGTAAACCAAAGCACGTCTAGGAAGAGACGCACATACACGAGCAACGATTGACGCCGTAAATGGCTATTTTGTCAAATGAAACCAGCTTACTGGAATCTTCTAGCCAAAAGACAGTACTAGCCTGAGACGGTCTGACTATGGTTCAGGCTCCCTCACCAAAACCAAACTCTTATTTCCAAAGGCCCGTTGACACCATGGAATGCTTCTAGCCTTGCATCGAACGTTGATAGGGCAGAAATGTGAATTACCATTGCAATTGCATGTAATTTGAAAAGATGAAAAGAATCTTTCACATTTGATTTTTCTTCCAATCAATACAGATCTTCAAGACGTCAGACCTTGTGCTTATAATAGCTCATGGATTGCCGGGCATTTGCCAATCAGCATGCATCATCAAATAACTGATGGCCGATTGAATGACACGTTTGCAGTCACACTCTTTGATGCTTTTACTTAGATATGCATAGCTCAATATTTGAGACAATCAACTAGCAGGATGAACCAGATAACTGAGTCGAGTTCGGTGGAGCAAATATTGGTGAATGCTGAGTCTACTATTTTCTTCCACTAAGCCAGAACCTATATAAAAGGCCCGGTTTACTGTTAAAAAGGATCTTCGATACCCCCAGGAGCGTGGAAACTGGAAGCCACCGATTAGCAGTCAACCAAGCTCTTCATTGCTCGCCCTGTTGATATCCAAACGAGGTTCCTTATGGGTTCGGTTTTAAGAGTTGAGCATCGTGTCACAAGGCCCTATAGTCCCCAAAACCTTGAAGAGTATCTTAGGTGATAGGAGTTCGGAGACAGCAAAGGTGGTTCTAGACAAGCATTAACCTCGACATCGACAGATTACGCTCGAGCAATACTCGTAATCACCCCGTCTGCACATGATCAGACCACGACACGTCTTGAGCTCAACCAGTCCCCCACAATCCTAGGATCTAAAGGATTGAGTTTCGTTCCGCTCCAGAAATTTTCAGGTTGTAACCACCCCACGGGCAAGATCAGACTTGTACTCTCTATTCGCGAACCGCAAGAATTCACCGAAAAGCCATATCGAGCCGTGTTTTCCTTGAAATGCAAGAAAGAACAATTACTTTTAAGGATTCAGAACAGTATATAGCACTCAATCTAATCCATATGTTTCACAGAACCTAACTTCACAAGACTCGCACTTTTGGCTGTTATTCTTAGCTCACAGCAGTGGTGTTAGTCAAGAACAATTCGGGGGTATAATATACTCGTGAATACTTACTAGAATTGATATCAAGTTTCACAGATCATATTTAAAAGGACAACCAGTTGTATGAGAAATAAATTCGATGCCAATATGCGTTATCCATATATCGTGCCCGCCATATGGTTTGTTACATCCACACGACCTCTACAGCGATTAAAATGTGGTAGAGACCACGAGCAGCAGGGGAAATATCTGAAAATGGACGTCTGGTTAAGTTGTACACGGAAAGAAATCAAATCTAGTATAATCTCATTCAGACAATGGAGACTCATATAATGGGTAGCGTGCATCACCACTCACCCACGATATTACCGCTAGACGTGGTTAAACAGTATCGAATTAAAATTTTTTTGACAAAGGACATCTCTTATGGATGAAATGAGATATCCTTACTTTGTGAGCATGTTTGAATTTTATTTTCAGGAGTTTTAAAACTACCACAGAGTCATTTCTGGCGTTTGCGGGTGGGCGATCCAAGACGGGTCGTCGCACGGTCAAGTCCTGACCTGCTGAACTCAGTGAAGAATACTCTTGCATTTCCACAATTGGTAATTCGCTTTACATTATATGATTGGTCTTTGGATTTGCCTTTTTTCACAATTGCAAATTCAAGACATGTATGTGTCCGTTCTCGCGCAAGGATCCCCTCGGACTAGATAGACATGTGCGCTTTTACACTCAAATGCAGTGACCCCTTTGAGATTTCGGGCTGTATGATTGAAACATCATCCCGGGCTTTACGTTTGGTTGTGACTTGTGTAGAAGCTAAGGCTTTGATGGTGAATTTGATTTCATCAGAGACGTGAACATCGTCTGGAACAACCTCAAACTCGTCAATAGCCTTTTCACGCTAATAAATACAGTTTCGGAATGGTTAATGTCGTAGCCTATTGCGTTAATGCAGATAAGTGGCTATGCAAGCCTTCTCTGGAGTTCATTGATCCGTTTTAAGTATTTTGAAAACCAATCTACTGCCCCTTTCTGGAGAGGAAACATTCCGCGACCCGCAAGAAGAGTACTGGCCATTGCTCGAGCGGGGCAATGATTAAACTTTATACATTTTATGTAGATATTTTTGCACCAAAATAGGACGAGGATAAAAGATATGACGGCTAGCGGCCAGTTATTCATGTATTTAGGTTGTATCCAGTCACTATCTGATATATTTTCCAGTCTTCTAGTAAAAGGTGCACAAGTCCGGCGAGATTATACTTCTTTGTGCTGAATCAACGTGCCAAGTCATTAAATTATAATGAGAGGTCTCTCCTTCATTCGGAGATGGCCAGTGAAATTCTACCTTTATGAGAAGCTGTATCTTTGGACAGCATTGAATGCTTAATGGTGGAGATATACGCGGAGTATGTTTCGGAGCAGGGCTCTTATGAGTGCGAAGTGGTCAGGAATGTTTTCAAATTTGGGGATTAAGTGCGAGAGAGGCGAACATTTTAAATACGAAAAACGTGGTGGAAAATTCCAAAGGGTAATTTTTTTTGAAAGTTCGGACATGAAGATCATTCACAAAATTAAAAGTTTTGGTCAGTAGACTCGGAGCAAGAATTAGATGACGTGCATCGTAGCCTACTCAAATTACTGGTGATTTTGCCTACTGATGAGGTCCTGGTAGCGCTATGTTGCACCATCAAACATATATGTCTATTCTAATAAATGAACCTTTTCTACGTTTGAATAACCAAGATCTGTAAACAAAAAATTGCCTCTTTTCAGAGCAAAAAAAAAGAATTCGAATGCGTCTAGCGGTAATGTCATGGTGAGTGGCCGCGAGGGTGAGTGGTGATTCACACTAGCAGTAATTGTGTCTCGATATATTATCACTGCTAATGAAGTATCATAAGCTGATAATATTGCTAGTCAATCTGCTGTCCAGCTGTATTTAGCCCGCATAAATTTTTCTCTTTTCATATAGCTCATGATGGTATTGATCCAACTGCTGGAGGTATAATTGGCTCAGCTAACTCACATGACTATTGATCACGTGAGTTTAATGTTCGAGGTGTAATTGGGATTCTTCACAGAGTTTGGATTCATCATTTAATGACTCCAAATTTTAGGTATCGTTATAACATGATAAAATCCTCTCAAAGCCCAACCATTGCGTTTTGATAAACACTCAATTGCAGTCATTATGACCGAAACGAACAACACTGATTACTCTCGCAGTGCCCCACGCATTTTCTCGTGTACCTTCAATACCGGAGCCTCGGTCGACCCCACCTTTCGCACTGATGGAAAACTCCGACTTTACTCATCATCTCAACTTCCCACGATTCAATCTTCGGTATTGCTTCAGAACTTCCAACTCGTCAGTATCACTAGGGTTTAATCCTAATTTCTCAAGGAATACCAAAAGATGGACAGGTCTATGGAAAGCTCTGCGCCAGAAAGCGTTTTGATAGGTGACTATCAGTTAGCACTCAAGATCTTCATGAACAAAGATATTGTGCGATCTTTTGAGATGCTCCGTAAACTACAGCCCGCTGCTTTTCGTAGTTTCAGCCGTGGGACCGTGAGTGAGGAACTCTACTCGAAAATCACCACTTTGCACTTGACAGAAGTGGGTCTTCTATTGAACCCACCCTCGGCCAAGGACACACTGACATTGCTGCCCTCTGACAAACAAGCACTCATTTTGGATCTTCAAAGAAACGTGATTTTGGATCAGTTGGCGCATCTTTATGGGGCCGTGGCAGACGCGCCGCTGGAGCTCATATTCCACGTGTTTTTGGTGTATTACACGTGTAAAGACGTGATTCAAACTGAATCTGACGACTTTGTGCTTTCGAAGTTCAAGCTAACGTACCATGCACTTGACTTTCAGGGCCGTGATCACGATCGCCACTTGAAGCGGTTTTTCGACATGTTTGTGCTCAATGTGTTGCCCGACTCTGGCGACTTTGTCACTGCTTATGCCATTTCCGAGTCAAATAAGACATTTGGAGGCGACCTGACCATCACTAAGTTGAAAGAAGTGGAGCAAGCGAAGACGCAAGAAAAATTGACCAAGCAAAAGCAAAAAAAGGAGATCCAAGCCCGCGAAGCAAAGCGGAAAGCCGCGGAAGAGGAGGAAGCAAAGAAAAAGGCACGTGAAACTGACTTGAAGTATAGGTCTTTGAAGCAGATCAAGGCGGACCAGGAACGTCGAGACTTGAGCAGGAACGGGCAACTGGGAGAGGAGCATTCCCAGGGAACCCCGACCCTTGATCGTGTCAAACAAAGATTGACGCATTTTCTTGCGATCTCGAAGAACACATTGAGCGAGAAATCCCCTGTGATCTTGGCCGCGATTGTTTTTCTCTTCATTTCGGGACAGATCTTGCGCAGGAAGAAGATCAATATTCGGCAAAAGTTGAAGGAGACTTTGCTGATGGCGTTCAAGGTGACGTATCTTTGAGTGGATTATCTGAGCCGTGTGTTTCTTTGGATGTGATGGCCTATGACTAAGGTGCTATGCGACGCAGATTAGTCATATGACAACATCATTCTAAAGGACGACTGTGGCTGCTGGTCTGGCCCCAATCGTTTCCTAAAAAGTACCTTTGCCTGCGTGGAAGACTTTTAGCTTCAATGAGAAAGGGGTCTCATGAGAAAGTTGATTTTGGCATGCAGACCACTATTTGCTGCTCAATGTTGATCCAAAGCTGGATGTGCGAGCCGAAATGGTTTTGACACGATATCCGGAAAACTGAAAGTCTTTCAAATCCGTGGACGATGTCGTCGTCGAGTATGCGTCCACCAATGTATGCACGCTCCACAGGCGCTTCTGATTTCCTCCAGTGTCATCATAGGAATTCCGATGGTGAAACTCTCGAGTTTAGATATGTCGGCAGATACGATACACACACTGCTTTCGATTATGGACTCAAGCATCATCCTCAAATCATTTTAGAATCTTCCTCAACTTCATGTTCAAGATTGTTATCGGAATCGTCATACGTAGGCCGCTCCTCGTGACTGAATCTCAGACCGACGTGATTCCGCTGTCCACACAATACTGTGCCATGCACGCATGATAGTCCAAACAAAGGACACACGTGAGATCAGAGGGGTAATGAGCTGGTTTTGTTCAAAAAGCACGCAATTTCATCAGGTCCTTGATTTCGCAATCACGGCATAAACTCAGGTAACTGACATGGATGTTCATGTCGAAAGAGATAAATGCGGTGAAGATCACTCAGATCGACGGAAGGATGACCAATCTTTGTGAGCCTCATGATGGTGCGAGGTTCACTGATTATAATCTCGAGTGTTTCAAGCCATTTATAGTCCATCACATGATCAACACTGCAAAACAGAACATGTTTGTCTTTTACAAGAATCTGTAGGCCCATCTTGGGGAAATTCGAAACAGTCCTTGGTAGCGCAAAGCGGAAGAATATTGCGTGCAGGCAGCTTCCAACTTTCTCGACTTCCTCTTCTCTGTCTGGGTCAAACTAGTTGAATCCCCATCCGCAGCTGTTTGTGCTCCAATGCTAAATTAGGGTGCACGTTGTCATCATTAGAGCAGCACTTTTTTTCGCCTCCGTGTCTGATGATCTGCAAGCGGAGTTCCGCCAAAGCAAGTAAACACGACACGCAGCATGACTCCAGGATGAAACCTTTGAAAACTAAAGTATCATGGTACTCATTGAGATTGCCGTAGATGATCAGTCAACCCAATTTCTTCTTTCTCTCCATTCTATATCGAACCACTTCCTCAACACTGCATTCAGTTAGAGCATAGAGTTATCGAATTGAGTGGTGGCCATTTGACCAGGTAAAGGCACATTAGCCCCAGTATCGTAGCCTTTGAAGCGGACACTTCTCGAAACCAAGAATTCGCCAAATTGTCTCAATCGTCACTGAGCACAGCCAATAACCTACCCCAGCAAGCTCAATGCTCGAAACATCAAAGACCAGTTGGGATCAGAAAAACAAGGGGGTCTCTAGTGCAGCCGTGTTGCTCCGCGTATGACTTCCCAAATCAGCAGCTGAAGGCTCGTTTTCCCCTATGAGGCTTCGTTTCGGCGCCAGTGCACTAACACTAGGCCTCCGCATAAACGTTGCGTATGAGAACGGCTCGTCCACATCGTTTTGCTCCTCGTTCAGGCGAACACCGGTATTATCTTGAACCGCTCCAATGGAATGCTCGACTTGTTGGTATACCTTATCATCAAACAAGCCGTCCAAATTTACGTCTATGTCTTGATTAGTGACACCAACATTAGACCTCTCGAGCATGTTGAACGCAATCAATGTGCCCGGGTAACTTTTAGCAGCGGTGTTGTGACAGAGAAGCTGGACTGAAAACACCCCGTGGAAGTCCTTCATGATCTTACATTTTGACGAAAGTTTCACTGCTCGAAGCACCTTTATAAAGGGCCCGAACGCAAGAGTTGACACCACCGAGTCGGTGATGGGTACGGGTTCAGACGCGCCGCTAAGGTATACCTCTAACTTCTGAAGAAGTGTGCGAGCGCTGGGGTACGTGAGCTTCAGGTACCCTATAGCACCTTTAGATACAAAATACAACATATTGGCCAGCGCCGTAGATCCTGCTACAGGCTGGTTGCTCACGTGCATGTATAGGTCCTCCGTGCCAAGACCCTGGAGGTCCTGGAGAAGGTTTGCAAGAATATCACTCTTCAAAATGACCTCAAACCGAAGGCAAGAATGGTCAATGGCGAGAATCGGATTGTTTGGAACGGGAAGCGATGCCTGCAGCTCCGGGTTTTCGTCGCCAAAAGGGAAATCGAAGTCGAGATGGTAGGTTGCAAACTCGATTTGTTCACTCATCAACCGGTCCTCAAACTCCACCACCAAAGGATACCCCTCACCGCGATATTTGAGGTAGCATAGAACGGACTCCAACTGAGCCAGAGAAACATTATTGGATTTGCCGTTTCGGCCGTTTTTGCTCCGGGGCGCCACGGTGGCCGCAGCCGCCGAAAACGCGTCGGTCAACTTCTGCACATCTATGCCTAACTGGACGTTTTTCGGCGTCTCGTTGCTGGCTCGCGCAGAGTCCGAACACGTCCAGTGATACTCGAACGCAGAGAAGAGCGACGCGTCTACAGTCGCCTGCACGTTCAAAATATGGTGGTGTTCCGTGTAGAAGGTGATTCCGTACCGCGAAATCACCATCAACGCGTGGCGGTGCACCGCTGCCACCAGAAGTAAGACGTTAGCTAGGTGCGATACCTGATTAGTAGCAGCCGCAAACGTGAACTGTAAAACCTGCGGCGGCCGGTCAGGGAACAATCCGTCAACAAGGCCGTCGCGAGACGTTTGCAGATTGCTTATCCCATGGTCCTGTCCGGGCGAAGACGGGATGAAGAGCTGGGACATTCACGAGGAAAAAGAAGATGGAAGTGGTGATGTTATCGTGAGACGCGTTGGAGTAGAGCCGGGGTGCATATAGCATGGTGGTAATATTTGGGAAATTAGCTGGTACGAAATTTGTGTTCGATGGAGATGCGGGTGTTTTGGTGGGTCGGCCGGTATGAACTGATGAATGGTAGGAGGATTTTTTTTCAGTTCACGATCACAACAGGAAAGAATGGTGTTTCACTATGTGTTTACCAGATCAGAGGTGCGGGCAGCGCTGTTGGTTAGAGGTAATGAATGAAACTGTACCAACGCGCTCTCTACCGTCTTTTCTGTTTTCATCTGCATTTTTAAAATATCCAATGACACGAGAATTACTGACACCCTACAAGTCTAGAACTTAGTATGCCTCCTGATACCATACCTTCCTCCCACCGTTCCACTTATAAACCAGCCGTGCTTTAGTTTGACTAATTTATAGTGGAACCAACCTATGTAAATCATAAAGGTGAAACAGGTGTTAAGTCAAAATGCCAAGAGTGCACAATGTCTTACACGCATTTCAGATATATAAACACTTCCACTTCAGCACATCATATCCGAACCAAGCAAAAAGTTTGCTGATTTCCCAGTGAGCAAGCTCATGAAGACATTAAGGAAGACATTAAAAATGACAAATTGAGTTACCATGATTCCATTCTTGTTACTGACCTTGTTGTTGGCCCAAAAGTTTTGGCCCAACATATAACCGACTTTTACCCTATGGAGAACAAAATGGTGTCAAACTTTTCCAGAAGCAATCAAGTGAAGGAGAAAAAACCTGTAATCTACAGATTTCTCAAGCCAAACTTATACACTACAACTTCTCATTTTACGTCTGTGACAATCCTGTCACTAAATCCTGTGTGAAATTACTCAAGTTCAAGATAGCTGCAAGCGTATCAGCTTCAAGCCAGAAGATCAAGAGGACGGCCGTGTGCAACATCAATCGCTGTGCCCTTTTTCAACATGATTTCGCAGTACTTATTTTGTGAGACATTGCCGTTGATCTCGGAGATGAGCGGCCACTGACAAGTACTCTGTAGATGAAGGGGAGATGGAAATGCGGTCATTTTAGGCACTCTTAGCCGATTTTTCCGCTTATTTTGAACCCTGTGCAAGAAACAATGCAAATCATAGGCTTTTGCAAGTACATCAGCCTGTGTGGGCTCATTCTGAGCATCGATCTTGAGAAGGTCTACACTGAAAATTCCTTTCTGTCGTGAATAATGCGCTCCGCATATCGCGCAATGCCTATGTTTCCTCCAAGCTGGTGCCAAAATCAAGCCAGATCAACATGCTACCAACTCCAGATAATAAAACATTAAACAGCAGCTACCCCTCAAACTATCCCCACTAACACATCTGAATCGAAAAAATGACCAAACAACCAAAAAATTGACGAAATTCGCCGGGGTGCAAACTGCCCACCTTCGCTGGTGTACGGGCCTGCAATCTCCGACAAGCTCCATGGCTGCAACCGGTTGCAAATCTCAGTGCGCATCTCTGTTGAGCCTGTTCATAGACCCGCGTCAATCTTCCAGATTCCTCTACAATGTCTTTTAAGTGGTAATCCTGTCTCTATATCATGTGTGAAGTACTCAAAGCATGAATTTCAAAAGGTTCAATTGCGTTCGCAGATCACAAAGACGCTTTACAAAAAGCACTATACGAATGTGGATGCCTTGAGAGGGGAGCCCTCTATAATCGAGGGCCAGTTCGCTCTGACACTTGATGAGTGGAAAGCCCGTGATCAAAACACGTTTTTGGGATCACATTTAGCTTTCTCGATAATTTCTTTGAACTCAAGAATAATGTGGTTGGATTCGAGGTGCTCAAAGTGAAATTCATTACAAGAGGAGTCTTGCTGGCGTTTGTTCAGGACAATATAAAAAGTTCTGCTTTGTAAATCGTATTATATCTATTACAAGAGACACTGCCTCGGTTATGAGTGTTCAACTCGACCACTTAAAAACCAGGAGTGTCAAATTGTTGGATGTAGAGGTTGCGCCGGTCACGTATTGAATTCATCCACAAATTTTATCTTGCTTTTCACGTTTTGCAAGAAGTGCGATTCTAGAGCGTCAGATGAGAGCATCCCGAAGATTGATGAAAAATCCCCCTTCTTGAAAAATATATCAAGCCAAGTGAAGTCATTTCCCAATCTCATTCGAAGGCTTGTAAAAGGTGTTTGAAATAATTCGTAGTTTCAGACAACGTTTGAACACCAGGCCGAGATACGAAGATTGGAGGACAAAAATCGAAAAGGCCCAGAAACTTTGATATTGGAGAATGAAACTCGCTGGCTTTCGACATTCAAAATAATTCAGAGGGGTTCCTTTCTTCAGAAAAATTTCAACACACCCCAATGTGATGTTTCTTTTAAAAAAAAAATGTATTGGCCCAAGTCGGGCGCTTCGATAAGAAAGACCAAAAGCATTTGGGTCTCGAAAGTTTCGACATGAACTCGAGTGGGAATACTTAGAGAGTTTGTATCGCAGTATATAAAAATTTGGAGCCTCAACCCTTCATCGACAAGCTAGCAAAGAATCTACAATCGGCTTGACCATCTCTTACGCTCATAATCTTCTCGAGAACGTTAGAGGTTAAGACAAAGAACAGCTCAAACACTCAAATCCGTATCTTGCCCGAGGACTCGAGGCTTCTTACACAAAGCTTCATAAATACTTTCTCATTCATGAAAAAGACACCTACACTGTCTTGAATGTTGCTCACCAAAAAATTCCCCGGGTATGATTTGTAGAACTAGTGAGGTCGCAAACTCAGGGGGTCTTGTTCAATCGCAAGTTACAAAACAAAATCCAACTCCTGTAGTGGAGGGAATCGAAGCAAAGCCCTTTGAGGTTGGAACAGAGCTTTTTGTCAGAGAGTGCCCGGTGCATGTTCAGGTTGCAATCATAGCATTCCATCACATAGCTAAGACTCAAATTCTCAAGCAGAGTGGTACGCCTAGTGAAAGAGGTCACGAAAGAAGGATCTGAATCAGGATCGTCATCATCATGGTATTCACCAGCGTGATTGTGTTCGAGGAACTTCAACTCCAATTTCTTCAAGTTTGCGAGATCGACCGCTCTGTTGAAGGCCAGGGCGATCCAATCCCCTTCCAGCTCGAAAGCCCCATCCAAACACAATGCTTCTAGCTGAAGCTGTTTTTTCTCTCGTTGGAAGAGCTGAAAGAATGAGTGCCAGGGTGGAGGGGCATCACGGATCTCGAATCTCCCCCAGAATAATATCCATATTTACCTAACGCCCCATGGAGAAAGGCCAATGTTCTGAGGGCAAGATACCTATCCCCCTTCATCATTGACATTGCCACCTCGGTGAACATTATTTGAGGAGTTTGCGGATTTGTTCTAAGATTGTACACCAACCTGAGTTCACTCAAGTAAGTGCCGAAAGCAGTGAGATTGGAGAGGTGACACGTGGTACTTGTCAAACTCGAAAAAATCCGATTATCTCGAGACTTTTGCCCAGAGTTGTGGAAGCCCTTGAGACTCTCACACAAGGGGAACAATTTCATCCACTGCCCCTTTCCCTCCCGATATATGATGATGGTTTCGACAAGCAATGCCAATCGTCTGTGCCGTGAAATAACCGCTTGCAAATACTGGGGCCTGGTGAATACCGTGCATTTTCTGGACGTCCTTATCCGTGTTGCCACTTTCAATTCCGGGTAATTGGAGTCTGCAATGACTACACGCCGATACAAACAGGCGACAGCAGGGTTATAGAAGTGTTGGGACACTCTGCAGAGTGCAAGAAGCTCTGGTGGATTGAGGTACTCAAATATCACCAACAAAAGGTGCTCTGGAAAATCCGCTAAGCTCAACGGAGATCCACGGATGGATCCTTCGACTCCGTCGGACCTAGGCCTCTTTGGCGTGGAAAAGCTCGAAAGTGGGGTTTTCAGAGTCAGATACTCAAGGAAGTTACGCTTTTTCGAGGGTTTGTCCATTTCATTCGATTCTTAAATTGCGTTTTGAACTAGTTCAGAAAACAGTGGCCGTGGTGCAATACCCAGAAATGTGTCAGAGTATGTGGTAGTAAAGACACAGAAAGAGCATGACATCTTATATCTTGACTTTATGCTTATTTTTATTATTTAACGAAATTCACTAGCTTTCGCACCAAACTGGCATTTGGGCCACCACCGGCATTTTGCAAAAATATGATATCTTTGACTTCGACTATAAACGCTAAACATGGGCCAAAACATAAAAAAAATTATTACGCTTTATTTGCACATGTCTGTCTACGATACCCTATGGTCCCACAAACCACAAGTGGTTTTACTTTTTTTATGTGGCTATGAAATTTTATCTTCTAAGTCCACGGAAATTTCCAAAAATGGACAAACATTCCCCAGAGAGCTGGAATCGCATTTGTTGAATTCCTTTTTCTGTTTTGCCTGGGATGAGTGACGAGACCATCGCTGAATTGTTTGGCCATTCTCGCAAATGAATGTCCCTGCGAAAGCGCGTAGTTTAAAAGGTTGTCAAAAGAGGCTTTCAACGGACCAGCCACATCCCCAGGACTGTTTTTCTAGTATTTTTTAACGTGAGGAAGCAAGGCTCATTAAACAACCGTGTTTCGAAGGTGTACTCGAATCATCAGCAAGACCAGAAGATCTACATGGCGTCAGATGCCTTTCTGGAGACACCTCATTTCTTACCTCGATGTTGATCTTTTTTAACACCCGCTAAGGATTTAATGATGTTCAACCGGCAATTTCCAAGCTGGTCCTGACATTTCGAGCAGTGAAAGCTTCTACCCGACTAAGTTTGTATAGTCCAATGAAGTCATCTTTATTGATTCGCACATTGAAGCGCATCGAGCCCAGTTCTTTCTCCGGCCCACTGATAATATGCCTTTAAACGGTCCAAAACAGCAAGGATCAAGAGGTTGCAGTAGATGAGATGTGTGAGGCGGCATGTATAGAGCAATTTTTTTATTTTCGTTGCAGATTTTGTCAAACTCTGGTGTCAAATGATTACCATGTCCGTCAAGTATCAAAAGTCCATGAGTGCCTTTCGTTTTAGACTCTGTCCGAGAGACGAAAACCTTTTCAAGCCACCGGATAGCAACATCATTGGATGTCCAACCGTTCACACTAACTATCAAGCGCCAGTCTTCTTCAAGCTCAGCATACCAAGACTCGCAAATTTGCTTACCTTTGAAAATGATTAATGGGTGCAAAAACAGGCCCGTAGCATTGATACTCTCAATTGCTGTCACTCACACTCCATTTCCGTGCTGAATTAATTGTCTTTTCCGCCGTTTCTCAGACCCTGATACAACTCTCCCCACCGTATTTAAACCCATAGGAAAGCCTGTCTCGTCCACATTGTACACATCGCTTGACTCGGTTCCATAAGTGAGCATCGTGTTATGCACATGATCAAGCCAACCATTTAGTACCTTTGGGTCATGGCACTTTGCCCATCGATAATCAAAAGGTCTCGAGTACTTTGTGTCGAGATTCTGGTGTTTTTTCACAAATTTGGAAACCAATTGGCACCAACTTTCAAATTTTCTTCTGTCCCACGCGACGCTAGCAGATAATCTGCCATTGTGCAAACAGCATTGACTATCGGGGCGAGGCCGCGAGAGTCCTTGGAGAGAATCCATTTGACTACACTGTCCTTCAGTCTTTGTCAATTTTGTTTGGTCTTCGGCTGCTTCGACGTGATTTCCTGAACCTTTCCTCCTCCGTTAAAGAGTGCTGCGGGACACATTAAAAGCGCGTGCTGCTTCCTGAACTGACTTGATCTCACCCTCTTTTGGAATATTAAGGGCAAATGAGATCCTAGTTCCATTATTCTACGAAACTGGAGTCGATTCGACCAATTGCGGTGGCATTGGATGTGCTCGAAAAAGAAAGAGTTTTTTGATGTGCGTTTGTTGTTGTCGACCCAAATGCCAGGTTGGTGCAAGAGCTGAAGTGTTTTGTTCTGCAAAGTGCCAACAGGAGCGAGCGAAAGATCCCCATGTCGCAATCGCCCAAAACCGCAGGAATGTATTGTGGTGACTTCAAACAAAGCTCACATCATTGTTCCCTTTTTACACCAAGCCGGAATTGACTTCGTCCCAATTCCCGCAAAAAGAGGCTCTTCGTCCAGCTTATTACCAGCTTCGGATTCTGCGTAATCTTCCGCTTTCTCTCCATCTCCGTTGTCCAGAGAGTAGCATCACTCCCGTTCGGCTCTCCATGACTTATGCCTTTCAGTTTTCTCAATCAGGTCCAAGGGCGCAAGTCCTTGTAATCCAAATCTAACTCCAGAATTACGCCACAAACTCTTAACTATCCATATGTTAGAACCATATACTGGGAGTATCCGTCGGTGAGCGTAATGACATGAAGTTACCTCCCTTTTTCGCCAAGAATTGATCCAGTAGTTTCAAAGTGAGCCCGTTCATGGATCCGAATTGCTGAACATGCTTCATCGTATGGCAACTGGGTTTGCTTCGATGCAAGCCTGACATGACTTTAAGTTTTATCGCCACGGCCTTTCGTGTACACTCTGAGCTTTTTCAAATCCATGAGTGCTCCAATGGAGGCGTGCCCACACGCGATGTGGTAATGCATGACGTTTCATGGGCGGAATGGATTTGGTACGTTGTGGTCACGGAGATTGGCTATTGACGCAAATTGTTGTGCCTCCAGTTGGTTCTTTGGGTCTCGCTATTACCTGGCGGCAATGGTCAGATTTGCTGGTTCCAACTTCGTGGACCCGTAGAGAAGGTGGTCCCCTGGTCACATACCGATTTGAACTTCTTTCCCGTTTCGGTCTGGGTTATCCACATTTCCTCAGTGTTGTGGTTTACATCGAGTCCCGACTTGGCAATGTCCCATGTATAGGTGGGTTTCGTTGAGCTCTGGGCTGAACCAGACATCTTTGATGTTGATGGCGATTCCTGGCCCACTGAGTGAAAACGTCCCCTTGTGGGTACGAGACAGGTTTTGATGTTCGCTACGTCACGAGGGTCGCTGCAGGTGACAACATCTGTGAGAAGACCCAAACCGCAACCTACTGTCTTTTGAGCGCCTGAATCGAACAGAAGGATGGGTTTGGGTGGTTCCTCTGCTTTCTGGATTTGATGTGCATTACACATTTAGTCCCTCCTAGTAGAGCACCGGCATTTCAATACTTCTCAGTTCCAAAAGTGGCGTTCTTCGCATGACTTGTAGCTTCGGTGGATTCCCGGGGGTTGGTGGATCGCTTCACTAGAAAATTTGTGCGAAGTTCGCCCGCAGCTCTTCTTTTGCGGGCGTCGAACTCGGTTTTTGTGTTCCTAGTTTCATCCTGCACACCTCTAGCCCATGCTTTGTTCAGCAGAAGTTGCTCAGTAAACGTCAAGATACCTCTTCTAGGAACAAGAGGGTTTTTCTGGCGCCCAGCAAACTGTTCCGCGAGCACGTCGAAAATAACTTTTGCAAAACTAGTGGCGTGAAATTTGAACCACAACGCACAAAGGGGCATTGCCCGACTTTCCATGAAGCTGGTCAATACAATGGGAAACCTGTTGCGACAATGCATGGTACTCTCTTAATAATTTCAGCCTGTTTGGTACCGGTGTCACCTCACAACATGGAGGTTTTGTTCAACCCTCTCTCAAATATCGCTCAAATTCACAAAGCCGCTTCACCTCTAGCCATACATCTCTGAAGCAATATCTTGTTTTTCCAATCAAACAATAAACGAGGTCTCGAATTCTGAAAAACTGCATGATCTTGTAGTCCATAATTCCTGCCGCCATTTGGATACTGTCGTGCCCCGTGAAAGTGAAGTAGGACCACCTAACTTGACATTTGTGCAAATTTGCCATTTTGTAATTGTCGGTGGTAAGAATTTGTCTTGAACCAGGAAAGTACTCGAAAATTGTGTCCAATTTCTCTTTCCACTTGTAAGCGGTATCTCTACTTAATGGTTCGGCTGCTGCGAATTCAGCTTCAATGAATTCGGTGACGTCATCCTTGAAAGACCCAAAATCTTCGCTCGTCACCGCCATGCCAGCTCTTTGTTCGGGTAAGGGTGTTAACGCTTCCGCTAATTCCTCCGGAGTGAAATCGTCCATTTTGGGTACATAGGGTTTCTTGACGACGACAAAAATAGAGTTGAAGGCCTTTTCGTTAAAACGATCTCCGAGAGTTTTTCTGAAGAACTCCCACTCGGCGGGAGTAATTTCCATTTTAGCATGGTTTTGGTTCTCCATTCTTGTAAATGAGATCGTAACAATTTGATTCTACTCTGGAAACAGTGTCATATTTACGCAGGTGATGAGCTTGGGTGTGTCCGCTTATATACAAGACGCCTACCTCGGCAGTTTAGGCTTTGGCGAAATCACTCAAAACTTCTGAAATGTTTGTTTTTTAGCACTGCCATTACATCTGTATGTCTTGATTCTGGTTTTTTTTGTCGCTTCTATCGCGGGATCTAATTTGGCGTGATACGTCCCGGCTGCAAAGCATGGCTGCGGTCAGTGTTGCGCGTTGTCGTGCTTTTGCGTAAATACCATGGAGATTTATGCTAAGGAGTTACGATTTCGATTACCAATTACGACGATCCCATATTCGTAAATCGTAATTGATCGTATTCTTTTTTATTTTTATGTTTTCTAACGAACTCAATTATACCTGTTTTACGTTCAATCGCATTTTAATCTTTCTCCGGGGTCTTCCTTTAGTGAAGTACTTATTTACCAGTGCTGCGCATCTTGATTAGATATTGGGTAAAGTCCTAAGCAGAAGCACTTGACATGCACGTGTTCACGGCCGTGAAATTTGTGATAGTCGAATGTTCCCCGCTCGTTGATTGAAGAAAGGAGAGAACGAGAACAGATCGCCTCATTCACGCCGCTTTCTACCAAGCCCACTTTACCATTCTGCGTGTCCGGGTCGCGAGAGATACCAAGGACAACGACGATGAATTTATTGAAGTTGGCGCTAGTGAAGTTGTCGAGATCAATTGAATTCATGAATTCGTGATGACAGGAAGGGTTCTAGATTCCGAGCAGCTCCATTTGGGCGCGTAAAGCTCATTTCTTCACGCATCACCCAACTTGACAGACGTATTATGTTGCGCTAAGATCTGCATTGAAGCTTGGTAAAGCACATCGAATCGAATAGATATTTCTATCTTTCAACACAATGTCAGAGTGCTAAGTGGGGAGATCGCCCACAAAAAAGAATAATTCAGGTATTCACTGATTTATACTAATGAAGATTATGGTAGCGTAACTTCCATGTTGTGGCAATTTTCGATAGCCTGCTTCCATTTTATGGGGTTAAGTCACGGTGTTTTGTGGCGGGCAGATTATGAACAAATTACGATAATCATTACCACAAATCAAGAACCATTTACGATACATCCCGTCATGCATTACGGTGGCGATCACGTTAGTTCCCAAAAAAACGTAAATTGAAAAATGGTAGTGATTACGGTGGCCCCGAATTTCGTCAATCGTAATCCTGGCGCAACCGCGCGTAACTCGCAACGCTGGCTTCGGTCCACATACTTGAAGTGCAAATAGACACCTCGGCGTTGACCTGTGTATCAGGCCCATCAAACGGGGTTTGGTGAAATGGTCGCAAATTAATTGATGCCACAGCTTGAGTTCTTTGGGGGGTTCTCGATCAAGTTCAAAATTCTAGAAAACGCCTCCAATGAAGCTTGGGTACTTTACCCCGAGACCGTTTTGTCCAATTTTCAAGACAGTCTGACTATTTGCCCTAATTCTCCTCTAGAACGAGTAAGCCACTTTTCGCTTCTCTCTTTTTCTCCTGGCCAAAGTATCAAGATGTCGTTCCTCAATAAGTTGGCCCACGTTTCTCCAGCCGGGGTAATTTCGCAGCCATTAAACCTTAACTGTGAGCACCTTTAATCTACAGAACACCGCCACATACAGCGTAATTTTTTTCACAAAATAAATCAGAGACAAAATTCAGCGGAAAGAACCAAATAAGCCCAAAACCCTCGTTTTTTTTCGAAATTGTCCCCGGTTCAACTGCCCAATATCGCTGGTGTACGGGCCTTTTCTAACATTCGACAATAACTAGTGCAGGTGCTGGTTAAATGTAATCATGATGATCAGAATTTTTGCTTCATCCGAGCCATCAGCGGCCAATTAAGCAATGGTATAAAGATATAGCATTAAACTGGTTGAATAAACCCCTTCCATGCTCTGTATAGGAGAAATCCAATAGAAAGAATGATTACAGGCAGTTTGGTTATGTGCAGGTCGCCTACCCCAGCAGGTTAGGCCCTGACGAATTTACTTAAATTTCTTAGACTATTTATGTATTAGCACGCCGTTGACATCGCCAAAGTGACTGAAACTTCTTCCTGTATATATTATGTGACTATTCACGTTTTGTGGTTTCTTTAGCGGGACCGAATTGCTACGTACCGACTGCGAAGTGTGGCTGCGGTGTAATAATTATCGATGTAATGAAAATTCTCGCTTTAGAATGGGAGATGGTGAGCGGCTGGCAGATGTGATTATCTAAAATTACTAATTACCTTCAAATTATCTCATCAAAGCATTTAAACCCATAGAAGGCTTGGATAAAGCAGATTATCAAACATATGTGGTGTTGTTAGTCACGATCATGATGACTAAGATTAAATGTTTGATAAAATTCGATTGTTAGATATTTAGAGTATTACTATTAGATTACTGACCTTTGCCATCCAGCTGAAGAGTTTCATAGGGTCCGGATCCGGGATAACGCCCTTCGGCTTGAGTATTGCCAACAGTTTGATTCTGAAGTACGTAGAAAGCATATTGTCATGCCATAATTGACTGGGAACCAAGTCCTTTGAGGTCTGTAGTAATGTCCAACATCACAATCCTCATCTTCTCTCTTCTCATCCAAATATATCATCAACTCGTTTTCATCTGCGATCGATTTGTCGTTTACGAAAACACTTGGTAGCTATGGATGCGGATTTGAGCCATCACTAGGTTTTCGTTTTTCTATGGAAGTCTCTTCCTCTTTTCAAAATCGGTCTTGAATCTGTGAAGAGGTTAAGACGGAGCATTCTGAACGGTATCTGGAATGATAAATGCTAGAAGTGCTTAAAAATGTCTTCTATTTAACATAATATCTGCGAAATTACACTTTGCTCACAGCACTGGCAACAATGCGTATATACCTCTACTGGTAGTAAATGGTGATGGCCCCGTATATGTGACGATCGAGTCAAAAGCTCAGTCGGGATGAGGGAATCCTTTCCTTGAATTATTGATCATGTGTTTTTGTGAACCTTGTCTATACGATATACTCTGTGTAGGTGAGGGGCTCCGAAGTACTCGTCACGAATGCAGTACTCAAGACGACGGTGGCTGAAATAAAAGAATACATGCCCTATAAATCCTGTTCACACATTATGAAGAGATCGATCCCGACGATGTCTCAACAAAACTCACTCACTTTCGACCATGACATATGGCGAGTTTATTAGCTTACTTGGGGGCCCGCTTGTTTTGTACCCTTTTTTACTCCGTTATCTAATCTTCAGGAATTGGAAAATTTAAGCTTTCGAGCAAACCAAGCATGATCACAAGGTTTCAAGTTGCTTTGTGTGGGTCATTGACACACTCACTGGAGTCTGGGAGATGACTAGTAGAGAAGTTCCCCACACCAATGACATTGATAATATTCTTATGTTTCACTTCCTTCGAAAGAAATTATTCACTGTATAACCTCTGATGTGTTTCAATTCATCGGTCAATGCGAAATATATACGAATAAAATATCGTGAGTGGGCTATCTTCGCCTATGCTGATGCTCTAAGGTATAGTATAGAATTACCAGAAACCAAAGGATTCTACGTCAGGAACCTTTCCAGTGAGTCCCCCGAGGCCATTCGAAAGTCCATCTTAAAGGGGGATCGTCGATAATTCGTCTGTTTTATGAGCCTCACATCCTGGCTCACAGGTACTCACTAACTGTACACACAGTGACGTAGTTCTTTTGAAAGTACTGCCTATATACTCTTCGTTTTCCAAAAAGGAGAGATATAGCCCCAATTTTTCCCTCCATAATGGGGTAGAACAAAATTTTTGTTATCAAGCTAAAGATTTATATTCATCTCTTGGTTCAATTATTAAGTGAGCCCAGAAAGATCTTTATAGCATTTAGCCCTTAACTATGTGAAAATATTTCAAGATCTCTTTAATGTCGAAAATCGCCCAGAATATCATAGATTTCACGAGTTTGCTTACAAAGAGTATTCTCATAGCCAGGTTTACCTGTAATGCGTGGTTGCCAAAGACAAGTTAACTCAAGCGGGACTTAAAAATGAACAAGCTGTTTCTCATAATGATGCTTTCGTGAAGTTCCAATATCTGAGGGCACACAAGCCAATAACTGCAAAGAGTGCCCATTATTGCTTGTGCACTGCCCTCACCAGTACTCGTCATTGGTCTGATTAGTGCTACAGATACTCAATAAAGTCCCTTTACGATGTTATCTGTATGAGAACAAGTAGAGCTCACCTTTTTTTGGATATAATGAGCCAGATTGAAACACCCCTATATACCAGGGGTATACGAACCCAAAAGTCCCGTATTGCAGATCTTCAAATGTCATGAAATTGTCATGAAATTGTCACTGCAGCCCTTGCTCATCCCCAGGGCATCATTTGAAAGGAGAAAAAGAACGGATCAGCTCATACTGATCATACACGTAGAGAACAAGAAAGAATTGACATGATAAAAATAAACAAACTGCAGCACCACAATTTCGCATACGGTCTATCCCCACTTTGTTGTGGGGACCAGACAAGGTAATCGCCATAGGTATTCAATATTGCATTGGAACCTCGTTTTGTGCATCTTGATGTGCTCCGGGGTATTCCGATAAAATATGACGGAGTGGTGATCGAAAGAATTAAATACCATGCATCTGGGATGACGTAAATATTTATTTGGGAACGGTTGATGATAATCTAAAGGCTGCAGAGGCTTAAAAAGGGTAGAGAGAGTTAGTAAAAGTAAGGCCAGTGACTTCAAGACGAAGCAAGATACTCACTTCGGACTTTGAGTGTTTCGAGCAGAGGATTTTATCTCATCCTCAGTCGTATCTTTGGTCGGAAGATCTTAGACATTATTAACTAATTGCTATCGATGACATTGAAGCCAGGCTATTGATTGATCACGCGGGATCTGTCTTTGTGTCCGAGTGATCTGTCTTTGTGTCATCGAGTGCGGTGGGTGCACAAAGATCTCTTTCTTTCTTTCTTTCTTTCTTTCTTTCTTTCTTTCTTTCTTTCTTTCTTTCTTTCTTTCTTTCTTTCTTTCTTTCTTTCTTTCTTTCTTTCTTTCTTTCTTTCTTTCTTTCTTTCTTTCTTTCTTTCTTTCTTTCTTTCTTTCTTTCTTTCTTTCTTTCTTTCTTTCTTTCTTTCTTTCTTTCTTTCTTTCTTTCTTTCTTTCTTTCTTTCTTTCTTTCTTTCTTTCTTTC
>JAKTWD010000094.1:0-24083 GCA_030581935.1 Metschnikowia corniflorae | reverse complement strand
AACGCATCACGCAGAACTGTTGAAGTCAAGTTTTGCCGTGGATGTAAAACCCACGATGATTTATGCTTTGCGAATAGTCGTATTTTTGAAAACTTGTGCCTCTTGGTTTCAAAAAGAAACTTTGGTACTAGATGTCAGAAGTGAGTCACGTGCTGATATCCATCTAGTCTATGTTAGCGTGCAAAAGCAGTGCACCCGCACAAGCCAGTGTTATTCGCTTTTTTCTCTTTGATAAGAATGATTTTATTCAAGCTTGAAAGGTACATAAGCCGAAGACTGATTCAAGCTGACGGGTAATTAGGGTATTGAGCGGCCACCAGTATTTGTAAAATTCGTGTGTTTGAAAGAGCGTTAGTCTCGAGTTTGGCCGCCGTTGGATAGAGCAGAAAAACAGCTGACTTGTCGACTGACTCCATCGTGCTAATCCACGGAATAAAGAAAGAAAGATCTGAGGCCCGAGTGGTTGCAACAATCATCTGGATCTTGACTTGCTCTCACTAACACTGAGCTTACTTATATGTCAATTGGGGGCGAAAACACGATACATACTTTCTGTTTGTTCTATTTTCGTCAACAAACCGCCAGGATACGCACGTTCATGTCCAGGATTTCATTTAAAATATAACCAACTGAGGACTATGTGTTGAAAAATCAACCGTCTTTCAAGCCATGCAGATATGGTCTGTCGCAGGTGATCAAATGAGCAGATTTCTTGATCAAGTCTTGTTTTTCCGCTTCATCTCCCGGCTTTGATTGAGATTCTTGCTTGGAAATTGAAAGCTTACATGTGGACCTGGATGTAAGCTTAAGATGTACCCTGCGCTCTTAAAAGGATGACTTGCATAGATTGTAGAAACGTATTCTAACCTGACACTCTGTTTTCGGAGCGGAAGTTTATCAGAAAAAGCTATTGAATGCTATTTCAAAACAAAAACTCATTTTTGCCACGCTGGCCTCACTCGATACAAGCTTGGCTAATATGGTTATACGAAACTTTCAAGAATCATTGCCCATGTGGAGAGGTCAAAATGCTGCGGTTGTGCATTTCACCAGGGGCTATGCGTAAAGCGACGTTGAAGAAGTATCATGAATCAGCATGCGCCGGTCACCGAGGCCCAGATAAGACCTGGGGCTCGTTGTCTCGTGAGTGTTATTACCAGAACATGCTGAAGACATGTCTGAATTAAGCCCAAAGTCCTGTCGAGTGTCAAAAGTCAAAGACGAGCACTTAGCAACCGTGTGGTATGCTTATGCCGCTTGAAGCTGCTAGGAATATGGCGGGATCTCACTGAAATCTTTACCTCAGGTTCCCCACAGTCATCGCATTTGGTAGTTGTTGGGCGTTTGACTAGGATGGTCATTTCATCCCGACCAAGAAGCAGTGTACTATTATGATGAGAGATTCGAGCTTAAAACAGTATCATCGGCTTCGAGACTACGACAACCACTTCACATACGTCCACAATCGAAGTAGTTGCAGATACGCGGTGTGCTGGGCGTACATCCAGCTTAGCCACCTTGGCCTTTTCGAAGTGAATTCTTTTCAGACCAGCGAAGTCTGCCCAGCTTCACGACGAAATTGTCAAAGTAAGAAGGAAAAATCCTTATCAAGACGCATTTTTCAAAACAATGAAAGTCTTGGGCTAGCTATTAAAACCCGGCTTGTGGAGCTGATTTTCACACGTATTTGAAATGCTTCGTTGCCGCTCACCAGAAAGCCGAGGATGTAAAGGGGGGCCTTTGAAGCTTATTGAAGAGTATCATTACCGAGTGGCCTCCACCTAAAAATGCTCTATTGGTTTCCAGAATTTTGAAGGGAGATCATCAAGTTACTTGGTAAAGTAACAGGAGCACTTTACGGAGTTTCCTCGAAAGGCTCTGTAGAGAGACTGTCGAGGTCTTTAAGATCTTGGAAAGAAAAGGTTTTCGTAGTGTGAATGGCACAGGGAACAACCATAGCAAGAACAAACATGTGGACATCAAAGAAAAACATGTTCAAGGGAGTGCAGAGAGCTAGTGAACGCCTGTACCTATCGCTGGACCACATCTACATCATGGTTTTGGCTATTGTGACTGATCATGACACCTTTCGGCTGAACGGTGTATGGAAAGGTTTGCGACTACTTGGGGCATTGTATGGAGCTCCCCTGAGTGCCCGAGCCAGAAGGACAGACTGAGAGATTCTGCCCTCACAGCTGGATACTACCAGACCTCTCTCGCTAGAGATGGCGAAGGCTTTTGCTGACTGGCATGCAGCTCTCTCATTGGTTGACTTTTCGTACACCAATGCCTATAAAGCATCGATTGGATGTTCGCCTTTCTTTGTGAACTACGGACACCTCTCCAGGTGAGCGCATGTGATCGCTGTGTGTGGAGATCTATCCTCTCGAGAGAAAAGGCTTAAACATAGGATCATTCGTCGGTAAGCTGTAGTACTATTGAGGGAAGTATGAGGTGAGTAGATATCTGATGCCGTCTAGTAGAGTAATGTGCCATGCATTAGGGAAGTTTCAATACGTATAACGCAATGGAGGACATTGGCCTTCGCAAACTTAGCAACAATTGGAACAGGCGTGTCGATGCATTACATGTATGTTTGTTTGTTTTCAATCGCCGGCAGCGAGCGAGCGGGAATATATATATGCATGGAGCCAGTGGAGGTAGACAAATCACTCTATTTTTATTGAATATCGGTATGATTATATCCCCGCAATATAAATAGGTAGTAACGTAATTCACTAGCTTTCGCACCGGACTGCCATTTGGGTCACCGCCTGCCATTTGGAAAAATATAATAATTTTGGCTTCGAAGATGAGCGCTAACATACGCTAAAACATAAAACAGAAATATTGAACTATATCTGGACATTTCAACGATGCCTTATTGTTCCACAAATTCCACAAGTGGTTTTACGTTTTTTATGTGGCTGCGAAATTTTATCTTCTGAGTCCACGGAATCTTCCAAAAAGGGACTAATATTCCCCAGAGAGCTGAAGTTGCGTTCGTTGAATTCCTTATTGAACAAGTCACTAGCGTCAGCTATACGCTTTTTCTATTTATTGCCTTTTTTGTTCTGCCTGACATGAGTGACGAGAACGATTGTTTGGCCATTGTCGCGAATGAATGTCCCTGCGAAAGCGCGTAACTTGAAAATTTGTCAAAAAGGCTTTCAACGGACCAGCCACATCCCAGGACAATTTTCTAGTAATTCATAATGTGAGGAAGCAAGGCTCATTGAATAGCTGTGTTTTGAAGGGTGCTCGAATCATCAGCAAGACTAGAAGATCTACGTGGCCTCAGATAACTTTCTGGAGACACCTCGTATCTTACCTCGATGATGATCAATGGTAACACCCGCTGAGATGTAAGGGTACTAGATCGGTAGTTTCGAAGCTGCACCTGACATTTAGAGCAGCGGACTATACAAACTTGCTCGGGTAGAAGCTAATCAAACCCAGTTCTATTCGGCCAACTGGTAATATTTCGTCTGTGATGGTCCAAAACAGCAAAGATCAAGAGGTTGCAACATATGAGATGTGTTAGGCGGCATGTATAGAGCGATTATCTTATTTTCGTCGCAGCTTTTGTCAAACTCTGGTGGCAAATGACTACCATGTCCGTCAAGTATCAAAGTCTCTGAGTGCCTTTCGTTATAGACTCTGTCTGAGGGATGAAACCTATTCGAGCCACCGGATAGCAATGTCATTGGATGCTCAACCATTCGCACTAACTCCCAAGCGCCAGTTTTCGTCAAGCTGAGCAAACCAAGACTCGCAAATTAGCTTACCTTTAAAGATGATAAATGGGTGCAAGAACAGACCCGTAGCAGTGATACTCTCAATTGCTGTCACCCACTCTCAATTTCCGTTCTGAATTGATTGTCTTTTCCGCCGTATTTCAGACCCTGATAGAACTTTCTTGTCACATTCAAACCCATCGAAGAGCCTGTCTCGTCCACATTGTACACATCGCTTGACTCGATCCCATATGAAGCATCGGGTTATGCACATGATCAAGCCAACCTTTTAGTACCTTTGGGTCATGGCACTTTGCCCGTCGATAATAGAAAGGTCTCAAGTACTTTGTGTCGAGATTTGGATGTCATTCCACAAATTTGGGAACCCAATTGGTACCGACTTTCAAACTTTCTTTTGTTCCACGCGACGCGAGCAAATAATCTGCCATTTTGCGAACAACACTGACTGCCGGGGCGAGACCGCGAGAGTCCTTCGAAATTATCCATTTGGCTAAACTTTCCCCTTCAGTCTTTGTTAATTTTGTTAAATCGTCGGCTGCTTCGACGTGATTTCTTGAGCCTTTCCTCCTCCGTTGGAGGGTGCTGCGGGACACATTGAAAATGCGTGCTGCTTCCCGAACTGACTTTATATTACCCTCTTTTAAACCTTTTAGGGCAAATGAGATCCTAGTTTCATTATCCCAGAAAACCGGAGTTGAATCGACCAATTGTGGTGGCATTGGAGGTGTTCGAAAAAAAAGAAAGTTTTTTTTCAGACGCGTTTGTAGTTGCTGACCCAAATGAGGGTTTGGTGCGAAAGGGAGTGATTTACGTTATAATTAGTAAAGTCATTTTTAATTCATTGTTCCTCATTGTCCAAAATAGCAAATGATGACGCTTTAGATCTGGCTACCTCTTGTGCTATACGGGTCTGTAACTGGTGCCAGCAAGCAGAATACTTCTCTGCTAATTCTACACAGCCTTAGATTCAGATTCTGAAATTGAAACAGTGCTTTTATTTCGGCAGTGCTCTTGATTTGGCAGTGCTCTTGCTCGTAACAATAGGCTCGCTATAATCTTTCCCGGCACAGCCCAATAGTCAAAAACGTTACACCGGGCGAATAGATTTTGTCGGCAGACAAATGACTATATAATAGATCATCTACCTATGTACGTCTTTTATATTATGGTCGCAAAGCCAAATCTGAAACCAGAAGTTTTTTCATGATCCAACTTACTTCAAAGAGAGCCCTTTCAGTCATGAAATAAATCCATTTCTATTGTCTTCTTTCCTTACTGAAATGAAGACATCTCTGCGTGGGATCCTCCCAGTTCTTAGAAATTCATTTCAGGGTTGAAACATTTATATGTCAAGCCCACAACAAAAATCCGACCAACAAAATATCCGTCACTATTCCAACTGCCAGTTCAAGAACTATCATGAAATTCCCTTACTTTTCGTTTCTCCTTCTGATATCAACTGCCATGGCATTGACAATCAGTATGGTTGAAACAGAGACCAGCAAGACCGGAGATAACAATCTGGACCATCACAATATCGGGGTACCCAATGCCTCCAATCCAATCTCAACAGAGACTTTTGATGTAATAACTGCAATCATGTCAATTCGTGTACACTTTCGCCAGTTGAGACAACTCTTGAGACCAGTATACTCCAATTACAGTATGGACAGCATTGCCTTTGATGAAAAGAAACTGGCAATTTTGAGCGATGTTAAAATGGTCGAAAGTTCCAATGTTCGTGCCACGCATGACCTTGATATTGACCAAGTTTTGATGGGAGTGTCGCATGAATTGGCATGCATGGACGAAATCAAACAATGTGGCAACACCATCACGTGTTTCCTCTCTGAAGAGCACTTGGACAGGTGCATACATTTCCCGTTCGAGGTATATCTGAGCTTTGCTCGCCGTCTTCGGGAGGAAGCAAGACGGCTTGCGGTTTTCTTCAGAAATGGATGTGGACCAATTGAAAGCCAGATGAAGATGTTTTTCAATATTGATCTCCAACTCAAAAGCCTGAGACAAGTGTTGGGGGTGCTTGAGGATTTGGACACGGAAAAATGGTCCCATCTATCCGGGTTAGCCGAAGTGCAAAGAAGCATTAGATCCAGCTCGCACGTATTGAGCATGGTGGAAAAGTACTTCAATCAGTGTGAGAAAGAACACATATTGCTGATTATGGGTGGCGAAACATGGCCCCGAGATGGAAACTTGACGGCGTTGATCGATCAAAAGCTTACTCTGATTGAAACAGGCTTGTTTCAACTCATGAATCCAGAAAACCTGGATCTAGAGGCCACTAATAAAGAACGGCGAGCGCAAATAACAATGTTTTTGCCCGTGAGGTATATCTTGGAATCGAAGGGGATGCTTGAGTCGGAAGCCATAAGGACCCGGATTCTCAAGATCTCTTACGTGTTGGGTATATTATGAGGCGTAAGCGGGCCGGAGGCTCAGAGTCGGTTGTGCTTGTGTAAGTTACTGGGATTATAATCTCGCAAAATCGTTTTGTCATCTATCGAAATTCAAAGGCACTGTGTTGTTCGAAATACCCGGAAAGACAGTTCATTCGCTTTATTCTCTCTGTGATCGTCTCAAATAAATCGAAGTCGATCGAGAGAGCAATCGGAGGATCTTCAGTGTTGTCTATGTTTTATAGCATGTTTTAGGCTATGGCCGAGCCAAAATGGCAATTTTGTCTTCCTAAATTCTTACCTTTCATTTTGCAAAAAGGACGTCTTTGCGTGCACTGCTTTATCTAGAGAACTGAGAGGTGAAATTTGCTAACCTGTAGCTGCAATTTGCAGTGTAAGTTCAGTCTTGCGATCGAAAATTGCTCAAGTGGACTCACGAAGATCCGATTCAAGTTCAGTATTAGTGCAAACAGCCGACTTGAGACAATTCTCTCTCATTTGAACGTCTTAAACTGTCTGAACCTGCCTTCACCAAGGCTCGTTAGTAGGTAGTATTTTAATACGTTGTCAAAAAGTATTCAAGCACTTGTTTAGGTGGCGAAGCGTGCAATTTGAAGCCTAAGATACCTTCGAACTGTTCATGGGCTTGCGCCCTTCTGCAGCGCTGAAAAAATGTCACAATGACGGCTTGGGATTCTACGTCGGGGTCCATTAGATTCATTACTTTCTTCTACACGACCCTGCTTCTTTGTTTCATCTGCCACCTTTAGAAAAATGTCTGCAACTTCGCAATCCCTGAGGTAGAGTCAATGGATAATCCCACCTCTTCGCGCTAAACGGCAAAGCGGAGCCAAATAAAAGAACTCGAGACTCAATTACTTGAATATGGCCAAAAAGTTGGGAAGCACTCAAGACATTCGCTCCTTGCTTTGCCTCCTTGAATCTACACTAAAATAGCTTCAAGGCAGTAATATCAGACCACAGGTTGACAATACCGTCTGTGACACAAAATGCTTGAAGGATACAATGCTCCACAATTTAAGAGACTCGCTCGCTGTGGAAGTTCAGGAAGCGTGTGCCAGATCACTCAATCATTACAATATCCGGTTTCGTAGTACCGAATCGCTTGGCATCATTACATCACGACAGTGCTTGATTCTGGTTGCCATGCTTAGGAAACACGGCTAACCGTCTACCGTTTTGGGAGCCGTGAAAAATAGCTATTGCTCGATGATGGCTTAGATCGGAGCTCATCTGTCTAAACTTTTTTCATGAAGGACAAGGATCTCAAAGAACTATGTATCCCGTCATCTACGAGATGGCAAAAGACTTTTTAAGAACTCCAGCAATGTCTGCGCCGTCTGAGTCTCTTTTGTCCAAGGTGAAGTACATACTAACGGAAGAAGGAGCAGTTCATCGCCAGAGACATTCAAAATGTTGGCAATCCTTAAGTTGAGGGGTGTTATTTTAGATCAAGACCTTAATGCGTCTAGTCCTCAGGTAGAAGGAGCCGGCCAGCTGACGATTGATCGGAATTTGACGCATAATCATACAATTAGACTGGGATCAAGGAGACTTTGCTTCTGGACTCAATTGAGGGATTCCCCGGGCATACGTCACTAACGAAGGGCTAAACGGGAGTGATTCTCTCCATACTTTCTGAATGACGGAGATGGAGAGTAGGCGGACGATCACGAAAATTCCGAAGCTGGTGATTAGCTGGACGAGAAACCTATCTTTATTTCGGATGACGACAAAGTTACTTCTGACTATGTGGACAAAGGGTTCAGATATAAGAGTGTTGGTTGGTATAGTCATAATACGCTCTCACGGTTTTGATCGGTTGTGGATTGGGACTTTTCGCTTCCCCCTATTAATGTGGAGATGCATCTTTTCTAAAACCAACCCTCAAAGTTTTTGCATAAAAGCTGCCCAAACGATTATTAATCAGCAACAACCCTCAAACGATTTTGTTTGGCAAAAGTATCGCGTAAAATACCAAAAGTATTACTTACTAGCTTCACCATTCACCGGTTTTGCGCCACCTGTTTATAGCCTGACCCATGCCAGATGAAAACGTAATTACTAATGTTTCAAAGGTAATTAGTTGCGTCTTGCCTTAAACTGCGCCGTAAACATCGCAAACAATGCTCGCTGCATTAAGAATTTTTAAACCAACAGACTCACCTTGGGCGGTTTATTGTTTTGAGATATTATCGGTGACTTGCAAGTACAGCAGCTCTTCTTAATGAACACGCCTAGTTTCAGCAACCCCCGTGTTTTCTCGGTTTCATAAGATTGTGCTTCGCAGATACCGGATAAGCTTCCTTTCGAAAAGTTCAGACAAGTCGCCTGGGTTAAGAGCAAGGCCTACATCAAGATAAATGGGTTGGTTGAGACAGCCAGATTCCAGGTGGTTCCGTTCGTGTGTGTTTAACGAGACTCCTAGTGAAGTTCAGAAAGCTGGAGAAGAGAGTTAGTACATTTGTCGGGCAAGTTACCTGATGTGATTAGGTATCGTAATGACAGGCTGATAATGGAACCGATCGTATATACGAGACCGGGCATTTCGGCAGTATATCCATCATGGCAACTGACAAGCAAATTGCTTCCAGCGGGAGCTTCTTCCGGCGGCCGGTATCCGCTTATCTTACTTCCACGTCTGTAATTCAACAACAGGAAAGTGCTTCAAGTTTTGCAACATACACACTAGCTAAAACTGTGTTTTTCTGAAATTGCAAAGAAGGTCGTGGAAGAGAGAGATCTGTATTGCTGAACTAATTATACGACTGTAAAATCAATTCTATATTTGTTGAGAAAAATGCTCTCATCACGAGAAGAAATTGTAACTCGGTGAGAGGACTGCCTAGCTTTCTTATTGAAAGTTACCCGAGCGCTCTTGATGCTTCAATCAAGGTCAACAAAAGTGCCCTGTATTACCCAGAAACGCGGTCGGATGTCTGCCTCATTATCACCAATTAATTGTAGATAATAACTTCATTTCATTCTTGCTATCTCTCTTGATGGATATCTTTATCAGATCGTACACTGTCAAACTCACCTCACGCGTGTTTTGAGTTATCCATCGATTTATTCTGCTCTAGTGCTTTGTCTGATCAGGCTCAGAAAAATGGGAAGTCAACACACACACTTTGAGGGCTGCCGATCAGGCGCAAGTGATCAGCGATTTCCCAAAGAAGGGCATCGTGAAGTACAAGTGCACTGTGGATATTACATACCAACTTAGCCTCTTTGAGTGCAGTCAATGTAGGCACAAGCCGAGCGTTTTAGTTGATCCTAGTCTCGGGTCTAAGGAAACATGCAAACTTTGTGCACACAATACACACTCGCAGAGCAGTATGAAGGTGAATGGTGATGATCGTGCGAGAAATTGGTGCTTTGAATGATACGAGTAGAGTTCCGGTCAGTTGCCAAACTATGGAATTCCCTTTCCCAACCCTTTGCAGAATCTGGGTCGCGGATGACACTGGTACGATTGCCTGGCCCAGTGACTTCTCACCGCCAAAACTTATAATTCATTTCCAGTTCTTGGTAATGAAATGTCGTGATCTTCGCGTCATTCTCCGGAGAAGTTGCTCTTAGGTCCAATCCAGTAGTTTGATTGAAAGCACCCATCACCGAGTTCGATTCAGTCGACTCCGTGAAGTGAATTCTGTATTGGCTGTTAGAGTCCGGAATCTCGGAAGCTCAAAGGAGATTTTCTCGCCAACATTACCCTGAAAATTTCGACCCCGATTTGTGGTGTGGCTTGAAAGGTCAGATTCACATGCGAACGACAAATCTTGGCAAATTGTCTGACATCATTGTACTTCCCAATGATGAGTTTAGAGCCCTCGTTAGGCCCATATCAGCGGTAACTTCGTCGAAAGGAATGCACACACGGTATAATGTGCAAATTAAAAATTTTGAGCCTACACTTTTGACGAGTCAATCTTGAGTCCTTTTGCTGACGATAGCTCAAAAATAAACTCCGCCTGATTACCCACAGCAAGGGCATCCTGGAATGTTCTCGTAACCGGTGCGGCAGCCACGCCCTAGCTTGCTTTCCTTTGTGGACCGCGTTTTGCGTGAAACTAATACATTTTCACTTGCGATACAGAGAAGCAACGGAAACGCAATCCAGAGCTTATCTGATTTTCAGTATTCATCATGAAGACTCAAAGATTGCGCCATTGTTGGGTAAACGGGACAGATGAGTAACACCAGAATTGTTGAGGTACATTGATAAAGATTTTTGGAGGTCAATTGGAACAGGGCTCGTAAACATGTCCTTTTCTTTTCTTTTTGATTTCCACTCCAGTTCAGACAAATTTTTAAAATTGCTTTTTAGCCCTGCCGCCAAGGAGATGCAGTTTTGTCAAACTTCTCCCCCGCGCCTTGCTTTCATGAAAGTTTCGATACGGCAACTCCGGAAAGGGCGCCCGTGCACTACATCCCTGGCCTGCGGTGTGCGGGATTTGCTCATTCAGGGGACATGCGCGACGTAGCTACTGCAGGTTTCGCCTAAGAACCGAGCGACATGCATATCGGGCTCGTACAGGGAACAAACGTGCTATGTGCGTTCTACCCTGCATAGAGCAGCGGCGCCACAATGCCTGTTTGTAGGCGAAAGCCCAGTAAAGGGATGCTTTTTACGATAAAAATTTTACGAACTTAAGCTCCTCTTTTACATCTCTGTAATAAAGTTTTTCTCTTGCTAAAAGCTACATTATTGACTCCAATATAATTTGGTGTAAGCTTCGTTGCGACTTCAAACGCAAAAGAGTCAGAATACTTGGAATTCGAGACATTTCGCTACTTTCTACGGACTTATTTGGTTCTTGTTTGATTAGTAATATCATTCTTGATTTCAGTTTTCTTGGCAGCGAGTCGTTCGCGCAAACTAGGGAACCAAAAAAATACATATGCGGGAGTGCATACCAATGTTAGCGATCGCAAAATAACATACTTGGCCGGAGATAGTTTGTGAGTGCTCAGTAACGTTTCTTCCCAATTTTCGCTACTTGATAGGCCCGACTCCCGAACAGTTGCAGATCCCTGACTAGTTTTCTTGGCACTTTACGAATACTGCATGCAACTGGTGTTAGTGTTTTGCTCTCACGTTTCAGTTTGAAATGATATCTTTGTGGTACGTGATAAATTTAACAGCATCATGCTATTTGCGTACTCTTCGCTATCAATGTATTGAAAATAAGTACCAGTTATTCCGCAATAGGGTAAACCTGCATCAAGGAAAGTCGAATTTTCGTGTAGGCGGAACAGTCTGCAGACCTCGTAGCGAGAAGCTCGATACGAGCAATTTGAAGCCTGCACAGAAAGCCATTGGGAGCCACCGGTTATTCATGCTCAATTCTTTTGAGCGGTCATAAAAACAGAAGTCTGGATTGCTTCCAAACGCGGAATTGAAAGGTGAGCACAAAGCCGCTAAATCCGGCTCGTCTGCATGATTTCCGTGATTCTGCGTTTCCTGCTTGTTAAGAGAATGGTCAAGTGCGTATAATGTACCGCGAGCTAAATAAAGTAGACCGGCACTGCAGGGAAGAAGTCGCATGTTTAAGCTTTTATTGTACGGACTTCGTATAGGCGCCCAAGAGCTTATTTTGCTTCCATATTGGTGAATGGCCATTTTGTGATTAGACCATAATGCCTGATTTTGCGATCGCTTCATTATTCTGAAAGAGCAGAGCCTCAAAACTATGCTCATTGCGAGGTGAAAACCACCAATAGACTTCTTTATGCATGCACCTGATATAGCCTTTCTTTCATATAAACATTTATTTGCATGGCACCGAGCGCCACAATTGAAGCGAATGTAGGGCTCCGAAAAGTGCATTCCGAAAGCTCACGGCGTAAATTACCCAGAGGGGATTGTGAAAGGTTTGGAACATAAGTCATGGATTGCAGGGACTTTGTTCATGAACTAATCGAGCCCTTCTCAATAGCCTGCTTTCTTTCCCTTAATTTCTTCAGTTAGAAAGCAGCTCCAATATCTCCCAAGCGAATACAATGTTTGTCTCTCGATCCTGATTTATTCTGCAATCCTGTTCATACGACCCATGCTGAGCTTCTAACTGAGAGTCATGGAGGGTCCACGTGTTAACGGAATTCGGCCGATCTCGCTTTTATGCAGCCCGAAACGGGCTCAATTGCGTGATTAAGGCAGCCGACGCATACTCAGGAGACATCAGGCAATACAGAAACTTTATTTGCTGCTGCAGGGTGCTTATGCATCCTGTGCTACGTTGTTGCTCTGAAGCGACTCAAAGAACGACACGCATGCGAGCAAAGGCCCTCTACGTGCGGTTTGAAGGTGGCATCCCCCGATCTTTGAATTAGCTCGATTACTTATAGCCTGATATTCCCAAAAGTTTCAAACTGACTCTCATCAACATTCATCATCTGATTTCGCATGCTAAACATTTTCATTTGTCTTTTGACTGCGCTTGCAACGGTGACGTCTGCAGAGACCTCTGGATGCACACCAGCTACCGTGGGAGCTAATGGCTTCATCGCTAAATTTTACAGCTACAAGTTGAAAGACAATGCTGGGTGGAGCGCCAATTTCTTTAGCTCTGGGTATCAAACCACCCTTTTGAGAACTGTGAACAGTGTCACCGATATCAACTTCCAGTATCTGAACCAGCCCGATAATGTTCCAATATATAACTACATCTACGGATACTACACCACCATCTCCAATTTCGCGCTTGAGTTGAGTGGGTTTTACTTGGCACCATCGACTGGAACATACACCTTTAAGCTAGGAGCAGATAATGGAGCCTCATTGCAATTCGGAGCAGGGATGTCATGCTGCATAGACGCACCACACAGTGTTACTGGAAACTTCAGTATCAACACGTTGGGTCCCGCTGGTGGAGGTGGTAACACAGGTATCAACGTGAACACTGCCTCATTCAGCCTTGTCGTTGGTACATACTACCCCATCAAGATCGTGATGTTCAACTGGCAGGGAAACACCGGGCTAGACTTGGCCATTACGGACCCGTTAGGAACCACAATTTCCAATTTTGGGCTGCAGGTTTTCCAAGCATCGTTTGGGACTGACAAGTGTTACGTAACCCAAACAAGTACCTGGACAAACAGTTTCAGTTCAACAACGACACGGACAGGTTCTGTGACAGACACCATCATTGTTGAGGTACCCAAGCCAGCCACAACTATCACAAGTACGTGGACCAATACCTACGTCACAACCACAACAAACACCGCAGGGTCCACGAACACGATTGTCGTTGACGTTCCAACCCCAACTGAGACGGTGACTTCTGTGTGGACTGGCAGTTTTATCACTTCAACGACAGTGACTGGTGGGCCTGGTGAGAACAACACAATTATTATAGAGGTTCCGAAGTCTACCACCACTTTAACTAGCACGTGGACCGGGAGTGATACTGAGACAACCACTTTGACTGGAAGTATGACTGATACCGTGATAGTGGAAATTCCAACCCCAACTGAGACTGTGACTTCTGTGTGGACTGGCAGTTTTATCACTTCAACGACAGTGACTGGTGGGCCTGGTGAGAACAACACAATTATTATTGAGGTTCCGAAGTCTACCACCACTTTAACTAGCACGTGGACCGGGAGTGATACTGAGACAACCACTTTGACTGGAAGTATGACTGATACCGTGATAGTGGAGGTTCCAACCCCAACTGAGACTGTGACTTCTGTGTGGACTGGCAGTTTTATTACTTCAACAACGGTGACTGGAGGCCCTGGTGAAAGCAATACTGTGATTGTAGAAATTCCTGAACTGGAAGGGCCCACTGTAACTTCAACTTGGACTGGATCGTTCACCACTTCGAGTGCATTCACTGGTACTGATGGAGTCAAGACGCCTGTTGTTGTGATTCCCGGAATCCTGTCTTCTACCCGTTGGCCACAGAGCAGCTTAGGTGGGTGGAATCTGTCATATGTGCATTCGAGCTCGAAATACGCGTCGACATCTGGATGGGTGCCTCTGCCATCTTTAACCACGGGATCAAAGACAATAGTATCTAGTTCAGAAAGTGTGCCTGTGCCGCTGACAAGCAGTGAGATTTCGACGGTCACCGATATAGAGACGAGCATTGAGTCTGGTACGTCAGTCGCATCATCAATTACTTTGAGTCTGTCCACCACTGTGTCTCAAGTATCGTCTAACTCATACCCTTTCCTGAGCGTTCTTTCGCAACTGTCTGCGGGAACGTTTTCCGTGACAACGGAGGGATCCACAATAAGTGAAGCGTCCTCTGCTACCACGACCATCACGCAGCTGTTCCTGGGCTCGACCACTTCTGGGAAAACGAGCGCTTCGTCTGTTGTCTCGAGCTTTTCATTTTCTGAGACATTGACCTCTTCGTCTGCTGTCTCGAAGTTTTTATCTTCTGAGACGTTGGGGTCTTCGTCGGTGGTCTCGAGCTTTTCATCTGTTATCTTGAGTGCTTCATCTTTGGATACATTGAGCTCGTCGTCGGTTGTCTCGAGTGCTTCATCTTCGGAAACATTGAGCGCTTTGTCTGTTGTCTCGAGCTTTTCATATTTTGAAACATTAAGCTCTCCATCGGTGGTCTCGAGCTTTTCATCTGTTATTTCAAATGTTTCATCTTCTCAAACATTTAGCTCTCCATCAGTGGTCTCGAGCTTGTCATTTTCTGATACATTGAGCTTTACTTCTGCTGTCTCAAGCTTTTCATCACTTTCAGATACCACGATTTCGCCCACGAGGGTCACTTCAGACGAGCAGTCTTCCACCACCGAGACTAAGGAGCGTCAGGTGACCACAGAAACCGTGTTCTGCCACATGGGCAACTGCGTAACAAGTTTTGCGGAGCAGACAAACTCTCATCCTTCTACAGTGGCGATTACAGTGACCAAATCTAGACTTCAACCATCAGGAGGCATTCCCGGAATATCTACAGGTGGACCTGGATCTGAATCATCGCATTCGGCCTCGGTTAGCATCGTCCAACCAGAACATTTGCTGGTCTCTATTATAGAGGGTAATGCTCCGAAGAGACTCCCTGCGCTGTTAGTAGTGGCGTTGCCCCTTTTCGCGGTTCTCTTGTGAGATTAACGTCATTTGAGTTCACTTTTATATATTTCTCCGAACCTACTTTTCTTTCGCTAAAGCTCTCCCATTGGGCATCAGTGAATAGAGTGAAACGTTGAAGACAGACACTCTTTCAATAAATTTTCTTCGATTAAAACTACTAGCTTACAATATTACTCAGTTTGGCGAAAGTAGTTGGCGGTGATTATAGCCATTCATAAGCGCCGACGAGAACTTGGGGTCGCGCCGACCGCGTATTTAATGGTTGTCACGTGATCCGGGGAAGTACACCCGTACACTGAGGAGCAGTGTTGATAGTTACGGCCAAAATAAATAATCTTAGCTATATAGTATTGTTGCTTACGGTCAAAATAATTATATTTAACTATATATTATAACTCTATCACTTATATTTAAACACAGTCTTCTTTCCCTCCATTACATGTTGTAAGCCATGTGGAATCATGTCTCCTTACTCATCAACAGGCTCCTCCGTATTTAAATTTCCAAAAATCTGAAACGTTTTTGCCATTTTGGAAAAAGCTTAATCTTTGCTATGATATAGTTTCCGCTAATAAAAGGAGAGAACTCAGAGCCTTTTGTATATAAACAAACGCGTTTTGGTTTAGGGAATTGCTTCACGACACGTTTTGCATCAGTATTTTTTATTCACTTCGATAGATGTTTTTTTTTTTGTTTAAAGAAAGATGTGTTTTGAATATTTTATCGAAATATAATAAATAATCGCGACGATATTATGACCACTTTCATAATATATTTTAGGGTATATTATGTTTCATAAATAAATATTATGCGCGTATTTTAAATACCTTGACTCGTGTGGTGCAGCGGTCAAGGTGCAACCCTATTGCGCCTCAGACCCCGGTTCAAAACCCGGGCGACAACACAAAATACTGGATGTGCGGTACACATCTGGAAAATCAAGTGTGTTAAGATTTTTTATAAAATATATAGTTTTCGCCCACGGCTAAGGTAAGCGGCATCCCTCAATACATATATGTTTCTTTAAAAAAAAAATTAACAACACTGCTGAGGAGTATGGCTGACTCAAACCTAGTTAGATTGCTTCATCGCGCTTTGTTCATTATGGTGAAGTTCCCTTTTATGATTCGGTGTTATGATTTTTAATTGGAGGACAATTCTGTAACTCACCTTTTATTGGTGATAGTGTGTAGAAGCGTGTAAGTGTTGATGTGCGCGCTACACTGTAAATCCGCTTTTTGTAGAGACGAGAGCAAAATAGTGGAAACAACACGAGAATGTCAATGGTTTCTTTAACAATAAAAGCTCACACGAATTCTTGAACTTTCAGATCCTTTGCTAATATTTTGATGTGTATGTGCCATCGCGACGCAGAGCAGCTTCACCTTTCCCCAGGATGAGAATAGTGGATCCAAAATTGATCGTTATCACGTGACGTGAGAGCGCTACGGACTCCCGACGAATACACTAGAAAATTTTTCCCGGGTCCTTTACTCACCAATTTTGATTTAATATCGCTTCATCAGAGACTCAGTTTAGACCTCTCAAGGTTACTCTTGCTACACAATACTGGGTGATGTAGCGCATCAAGCACCCCAAAAGCTAGACGTCTCGTTGGTGATGTGACTAGTTAAAACAAAGAGCGACAATGCCTTGTCCAAAGACGAAGAAAAGAATAAGGGTGAAAGGGAAGCGGATATTGTGTTGGTGTCGGACGACGTCGAAGATGACGAAGAGGCCAATGACTCTTCAGTGGTCACAAACGTATTTGGAAGGTGATATCGTGAACCCTCCATTTAGATATTGCTAAATTTCACATTCAAATATACATGCAAAACTATCTTCTGACTGAAAGGTGGAGCACCCATTTGGTATAATACACTTTTTATAGATAATTTGATTTGCTTTTAGGCTACAGAGCGTACGCCGGTTGTACGCGCATTGCACGCTGGCAACTTTTGGCGTTCGGTACGATTACGCATCAAATTGCCGTATATTCCGTACCAAAATCGCACAGCTCCCGTAAGTACGCTGGTTTGCACTTCACTGCGCATGTGCATGTTTGTTCTATTCGTTTCTGAGCCTGTTTACGAAATAACTCCATTAAAATGATTTGAATGGGGTATTTTGCGAAAAAAAATTTGGCTTTTAATGCCTCATTGGCATCAAAGAGAGCTTCAAAAGGACGCGTTTTTTCCCTTTGCTTTCTTATTTAAGGATCAACAGCCCACTAAGTGACTCCGATGGCGCAATTTTGAGTGAGAATCTCACACGACTACCTCGGAAATAACTGGAAAAAGCGGAATCTGAAAAGCCTTCCTCTTTCACGAAGTCGAAGTTGATATGCCTAGAATCAGGAGTTAACATACTTTCATTAGAAGAAAACAGATGAGATAACTCGGTGGTAAAACTTGCAATTTGTCCGTGGGGCCACAGAAACAGCAAACGGTTAATAGGATCATATCATGGTCAAACGTCTTCAAATTTTTCATCGATGGCGAAATTCTGTTCTAACTTGTAAGAATTTTAAAACACTCTTCTCCCTCACATTTTCTTTGATTCTCTCACATATTTTTTGTCATTTCATGCAAGTATTTCCGTCCTGTGCGCGAGAGTTGTCACACAAGCTGCAGGTGATGACGACGAACAAGATACCGGAATAACTCCGCATCAAATAAAAATTGTGTCTTCCAAGCAACAGGTTGCTTAAATTCCTACAAATTTGATCAGTAGGAAAAACAATCGACACCTATTACTTACAAAATTCCTCGTGCTCTATGATGGCACCATCAAGTGAACGCTGACTGCTATGTTATGGATGTCAGGCACGAGCGTGGTTGAAATGCGGCTCATCGTACATATTCTTCTCTGCATTGGCCTGCACCAAGCATGCACGCTCATACGACATTTTTAGTGTCCGATCCCGCAGTGTAATTCGGAAGCGAACTACACATCCTTGATAAAGATGGCTAATTATTATACCTATTTGACTTGCAAAGTTCATAGTCAATGCTCTGAACGAACACGGTAGTAGTGAAGAGCAACAAGACTACGCAAGGCATACTCATCACGATATAGAGTCACCGAGGAGCTATAACATAGTACACAAAGTTGGGAGAAGACGGTGCCTCGGATTAACTTGGCATTTTACGATAATCTCACAATACAGCATCACCCATGGTGCATCTGCATGCAGAAAAATGGCTCAAATCAGGCCAGCTATTCCTGCGTGTACCCGAGCCACATGCATCGGGATAAGTCTTTGGGTGTGCGTCTGCGCGCGCAAAATTACCGAACGTTTTTATTGCAACGTTTCTTTTTTTCAGAAACAGGTTAGGCGGAACCTATTCGTCGGGCCGGCCACGAAATGAATGTCCGGCCGCTCTGAAGATATTGAGGTTTAGAACGCACCATTGGCGTAAACTGGATTAAGTAGGAACAGGCATCAAAATTATACTAGAAGTATATTTGACGAAAAATCTTAGGATGGTAAAAAGTTCAGACTCCTGCTGCAATTCAGCCTTGAAACTTCTTTCCGTTGCTCAATTTACGGATTGTATAAGGCCATTCAGATCCATATCTGTAGAACGACTTTTGATTGACACGTCTCTGTAGAATCTCGGGAGAGTTTTCTTTCCTACGGCGCCGAGAACATGCTTCGTTCGCTTATCGTCTTTCTTTGAAACAAAGGTCTTTTTGTCTTTTCGTCTTTTCGTCTTTTCGTCTTTTCGTCTTTTCGTCTTTTCGTCTTTGTGTCTTCCCCTCTTTTTGTCTTTTCTCCAGAAAGAAACTACGAATCTTCTTCACCACTTGCTGCATTGTAACTTGCCTCCTTCCGAGTCTATCCTCCATGAATATTTTGGCTTACATCCAATCGGTGGCTTCGTACGTAATAAAAGATATACATGAAATCGACCAATATCACCTGATAGCAAGAATTAAAGATTTAGAACCACCAGAAGTTGATGTGCCACAACACTGGAGTGTCTCGCGTGACTCATACTACAAGCCTGTGCGTGGATATCCTCAGCTGGAATGTGTTCAATCACTACCACACATGCATTGACTATGGCATCGCCTAGATACCGGAGCTGAGATTGAGTACCAGAAACACGGAACACCAGAGGTTGGGGTGGATCCTCTTGATTATAGTTCGCCTATTGAACCAGATGTGAACCCAGGGAACAACCTTGCGATGTAATCATCAGTCGAAGTGGAAAGGAGTCAAGAGGCTTCCAAAGACGCTGGGGAAGACGAGGATGCCCATGCGCTTGTGGTCCCTGAAAAAGAAAATCAGTGACTAAAAAGACAGTCGAGGCGGTGAAGAACTCTACTAAAGTGACTATAGCGAGAGATTACTATTGGCATGATAAGCTTGGTCATCCTGGTCGTGTAAAAGTCAGATACTCCAGGATATCACAGTGTACCAGCAGCTGCCAAGCATGTGAATAGACTACTCTGAAAGGATTCGGTGTTTGCAAAAAGTTGAGCTTGTTTCTTGAAACAGCATTGCTCAAACCTCGCTCTCAACTTCCTCAGAAACGCCTGTCTGTTTGTCAATACTATTTCTGAGAATTCTCCAGTCAGAATTACCGCTACGCATCAACACAGAGTTTCGAAATCGGGTTCTCTTGCTTTGATGCGTCGAATCCATTCCTTCAGACCTCGCATTGTCAACCGAAAGCCGAGTAAAGTCAGAGTTGATGATATACTAAATGACCCTTAGTCTGTATATTTCTCGAAATAACGTAACTCACTAGCTTTCGCACCAAACTCGCATTTGGGTCACCGTTTGCAATTTTTAAAAATATGATATCTTTGACTTCGAATATAAAGCTAGACATAGGCTAAAACATAAAACAAATTCATTGAGCTCTATTGGGGCATGTCTGTGTACAATGCCCTATTGTTCCACAAATTCCACAAGTGGTCTTACGTTTTTTATGTGGCTGTGAAATTTTATCTTCTGAGTCCACTATGTTTCCCAAAAAGGGATTAACATTCCCCAGAAAGCTAGAATCGCGTTCGTTGAATTCCTCATTAGACAAGTCACTAGCGTCGGCTATGCGCTTTTTGGGTCTACTGCTTTTTTTGTTCTGCCTGGCATGAGTCACGAGAAAATCGCTGATATGCATTATCGCAAATGAATGTCCCTGCGAAAGCACGTAGTTTAAAAGTTTGTCAAAAGATGCTTTCAGCGGGCCACCCCCCTCCCCCAGGACAATTTTTTGGTAATTTGTATTGCGAGGAAGCAATGCTCATCAAATAGCTGTGTTTTGAAGGCGTGCCCTAATCATCAGCAAGACAAGAAGATCTACGTGGCGTCAGATGAATTTCTGGAGACACCTCGTTTCTTTCCTCGATTTTGGTCTTTGGTATCACCCGCTGAGCATTCAATGGTAATAAACCGGCAGTTTCGAAGCTGCTCATGACATTTCTAGAAGAGGAAGCTTCTACCCGAGTAAGTTTGTATAGCCCAATTAAGTCATGTTCATTGATGCGCACAATGCCACCCGCGAGCACATCGGACCCTGTTTTTCTCCGCCCAAGTGGTATTATTTTGTCTTCAACGGCTCAAAAGATCAAGAGGTTGCAACAAATGAGCTGTGTGAAGCGGCGTGTATAGAGCAATTATTTTATTTTCGTTGCAGATTTTGTCAAACTTTGGTGTCAAATGACTACCATGTCCGTCAAGTATCAGTTGTCTATTGTGCCTTTCGTCATAGACTCTGTCTGAGGGATAAAAACCTGTTCGAGCCACCTGATAGCAATATCATTGGATGTCCAACCATTCGCACTAACTTCCAAGCACCAGTCTTTTTCAAGCTCAGCATACCAAGACTCGCAAATTTGCTTTACTTTAAAAGTGATAAATGGGTGCAAAAACAGACCGGTGGATTGATACACTCAATTGCTGTCACCCCCTCTCGATTTCCGTTCTCAATTAAGTCTCTTTTCCTCCGTATTTCAGACCCGGATATCATTTTCCTTTTCGCATATAAATCCATCGAAAAGCCTGTCTCGTCCACATTGTACACATCGCTTGACTCGATCCCATGAGTAAGCATCGTGTTATGCACAAGATCGAACCAACCTTTAGTACCTCTGGGTCTTGGCACTTTGCCTGTCGATAATCAAAAGGTCTCGAGTACTTTGTGTCGAGATTTGGGTGTTTTTTCGCAAATCTCGAAACCTAATTGGTACCGACTTTCAAATTTTTTTTTGTTCCACGCGACGCGAGCAAATAATCTGCCATTTTGCGAACAGCGTTGACTTCCGGGGCAAGACCGCGAGAGTCCTTCAAGAGAATCTATTTGACTTGACTTTCCTCTTCAGTCTTTGTTAATTTCGTTTGGGTTCGGCTCCTTCGACCTGATCTCTTGAACCTTTCCTCCTCCGTTAGAGAGTGCTGCGGGACACAGGGAAACGCGTGTTTCTTCTCGAACTACCTTAATATCACCCTCTTTAAGAGTTTTTAGGGCAAATGAGATCCTAGTTTCATTATCCTACGAGACTGGAGTCAATTCGACCAGTTTTGGTGGCATTGGAGGTGTTCGAGGAAAAGAGAGTTTTTTTGAGACGCGTTTGTTGTTGCCGACCCAAATGCCAGTTTGGTGCGAAAGCTAGTGAATTACGTTGGCTGCGATGAGGCAATTTTCAGGGCATTGCGTTTCGCCTTGCTGGATAGTTTGATTCATTTCTCTCTTCCCTTCCCGCGAAATTCTATTTATTCAATTTCAGTTGCTGCAATTTATTAATGCAAAGAGTTGGGCGTTTTGTGTCGAGCGTTTCCATTCGCCAAGTCGAAATGCGTGTATACACAGATTGCCCAAATTACAATTCTTTTCCCAATCTTCAAGCTACTCGCTTCAACGGCCAATACCGCAAAGTCGGCATCAGAAAAGCGATGCACGATCACTAGATTGGTGAGCGTCGATTCTGGTTTTACTAATTTGGTGGCCCAACGTAAAATCCACCATACCAGATCAATATTAGTATGACGTCATTAAAACATTATCCTTCACATTCCCCGTTCCATTCGACTCATTCCAGGTTCGCAAAGTCGTTCACCAACAAGCACTCCTGTTTCTTCCCCCTCACAAAACTGATGGTATCCAAAAGCCTGGTGCTGACAATCAACTCTCTCACTGTCCATTGACCCTTGTTATAAATCTCTGGCACGGCCTTGTTCATGGGAATAATGAGGGATTCATAGAGGGTCTGGAATTGTACTACCTCTGCAGGCACCATTTCTGTTTCTGCGTCCATTCTCACAAACGCATCGTGGATCCATTTTGGGAGGTACTGTTCATCTGGACTCTCGTTACTGTAGACCTCCATGTTATAACACCGGATTAAGTAGAGGAGCCAGACTTGGTCCATGAGCTCTTGTTCTAGAATATCGCTATAGGTGGTGGCTCCCACGGTGACAAGCAAGGACTGGGCGAATTTGACGTCTTTTTTGTAAACGCTTTTGAGCGTGAGTATCTGGCTTTTGTGCTGTGCTAAAAGCGCGTTTTCCATGTGCTTGATTTCGGATACTGCCGCCAGCAAAATCGCCTTTTGCGAAACCATGTACGTTTCTATGGTACCCTGATTCTTCCCTTTTGCCACTTTGCTCAAGTCTATGAGCGCAGCCTTCGACTCCACGGCTTGGCGCAAGTGGTTCAAGCCACTGAGCCGCATTCTCAAAGTGAGCGTGTCTTCCCAGGAGCTTTTCACCAACCACTGAAAAACCAGGACCAAATTCTCCGGAATTCTATCCTTTGCAATAAAAAAGAGCAACCCGTCTTTGTATTGGTCATAGGAAGCGGCTTCGGAGTCAGTGTTGTGGTCTACAACAGAGGAGGTATAATCTGATAGTTTGGGGAGAGTTACACCGTTTTTCTCGAGTTGGGGCAACATATGCTCGGGCACCTTGATCTTTAGGGCCACCGTGTCGGCCGAGTTATTTTCCAAACAGAATCCGTATGCTAGAAGAAGCTCCTCGTTGCCTTTTCTGCCGTAATTATTGTACAATTCCGAGCCAACATTATTATTGGATTTGAATTCGAAGATATTGTGAGAAACGGACCATGTCGCATCGGCCTGGGGACTGTGATTGAGCAAGTCGATTACAGGTATAAGCATGGCTACGTCGCCACGTGACACATCAATATCGTCTACCTTCAGAAGACCGTCCTTAAGTAATGCACCAGGAAATGAGCGGGACTTCATTATCATTGATGCCCAGAGATAGGCGGGGAACGACGTCCAATTTTCCTTGACATCATCGGTCAAATACTCGTAGAGTTGCTGTTCCTCGTAAAATTTGTGTTCATAGTAGAATTTCATGTTGATGTAATGTGCCTCAGGTTTTGCCATTGTTTCGGGCAATACAGAGATGATCAGCCACCACTCCTCGATCAAATTCGTGATGTTCTCTCGCAACGAGCTACCTAAATTGGTTCCTTGGAGGCTCAGCTTATCCTCTGGCAGCCACACGTAAGGACTGTTGATTTCGGCCGCGGATGGTAGAGACTCTATGTACGGCTTGAAGAAGGAGCCGGATGCCGCTCGTTCTCGGGATAGATAGAGCTTAAGCGGGCAGTTGACGTTTCTTAACTTTTTGAAATCAAACCCAGATCCAAGTTCCAAGCCCTTGACGGCATCCGAGAGTTTGATGATGATTTTTGTGGGGACTTTAATAGAGCTCGACGCGGAGGCTGACTGCGCTCCAATGTTGCCTTTTGCAACCAGGACAAACAGGATATCGTCGGAGATTTCCGCCCCTTCAGACCTGGCCCATGCCAAAAGGGCATTAACCTTTTCCATTTCGTGATTTTT
>JAKTWD010000093.1:0-24166 GCA_030581935.1 Metschnikowia corniflorae | reverse complement strand
TCAACGAGCGAGACTATATTCTAGCGCTGGACATCAAAACACACACAGTCTGCAACTCCTATTTGAAGCCCCCTCACCAGTGGTTTTCCGAGCCAAAAGTCACTGAATCAGAAATCTACAACCCTATGTTTGAACAAGTTCCACTCAAGTATCCCGACTTTGACGCAGAAACTGATTCAAAGTCACAGCTCAGCAAGGGCTATGTCACTTTTGACGATTTCGGCCATTCAGGCGACGACACCCCGCACAAAGCGGTGAAGAACTATCCCATTCCTAATGTCGTCCAAAGCCTCGAGCTAGAGCCCGGCTTGGATGGGCTTGTGGATGTTGTATTCTACAGTTTTCTCATACCCAATGTTCGTTGGGCAGTGGAGAGTCTAGGCGGCGAGTACCAGGGACACGAATTTTATTCTGATAAGTATTTGGGGCTATTGTTGGACCAGTACGTGGGTGAGAACAGTGTGTGAGACTGTTCCTGGCCATACGTGTGGGTGGTGATGATCCATCGCTCATGAATGTTCTGTCTGACGAACTTTCTGCCGAACTGAGGGACTCTTATAGATCGAAGAACACGATATTATTGCGCCGGTGTATCAATACAATAATACTGTTCTGATCTCGATGGACAGACCTACTGAAGGAGACATGACGACACCAGCTTGTCCTGAAGGCCACATATTATTCTCATTAGTATGCTAAAGATACGATTGCTGGCTTTTCTATCTCGAGAAGTTTGGACGGAGAAGCTTTTGGGGGTACTCGCTGCTTCTCTAATTTTCAAAGCTGACAAACTATGCCATACTTGGCGTATGGAGTAGGACTCACCCAGCCAAGCAGCTTGCGATGCTACACAAAAAGGACAGATTGATCGAAGGAACATGCTATAGTACTCATCACCAACCTACCCAGCGCATCTGGATGAAACGACGACACGAAACCAGAATTAGGTCTCAAAGTTTTGAAGACATAATCCAAACTTGCTCTAGGCATTTCACGAGCGTATCTCGAAAAATACATTAGAAAATGGGCTTCTAGGAGTATTATACATTTGACTGGAATTCCAAGGTCTCAGTTTGATGCACTAAGGTGGACTTCCTGAAAACTCTGCGCGCGTGTCATGAATAAGACAAATGTCTACGACGACTTGGTACTCCAGATGGAGAACCTGAACTTTTGATATTTCGATCATGTTAGGGTTCTGCAGGTGGAGCTCAGGGCAGAGGCGGATGCACACCCGTACACCAGCTTACATGGGGCCATCAAAGCGGTGTCCAGCTGGGCATATGTGTGGATTTTCGGGGTTCTGTGCTCTCTTAAGTGGGTTTCTGACAGTTTCTGGAATTGAAAACAAGCTCAGTCGTGCAGTGGTCATGGTGGTGGCCCTGTCACTATCTCGTTTACACGCAGGACGCCAGTTTTCCTCCGGGGTCTAGTATGGAAATGAAACTTTGACTTGAGAGGCCGGATGGCAACTTCAGCTAGCGCTTTGCTTATCTAAATACCGCAGAACTTAACTGGCTGGGCAGAACTGTGGCTTCAGATGCGAGGAGAAGTGGATGACGCCCCCACCAAGCATTGTATTAGATGAATGTTTTTGACCTGGAACCGCAAGCTCTTTCCTGACTGGTTGGTAATTCAAGAACTTTACCGAGTTGGGTCCCACACTGAATCAATTCAAGCAAGCAATGCCAATATTCCTTCTACTGCAAACTTGCTCGTAATCCCAATTCTATCCTTATAAAACTTTATTTCATATCCAAGATCCTTGTAACCAGATCTAACTGTCTTCTCTATAACTCTAGCCATTACTCAATGAGAGTCCTTACAGAACACTCAATATCAACATGCTACCAGACTCGAGTACATCATCGCGAATCTCCCATCACACTTGCACCACCACCGGCAAGCTCATAGCGTGACAACACTATCGTGTGGCTTAAAAGTCACTCTATAGTTCCAGCTGTTGATCACCTCGCCTTCATCGTTGGAAACCACGCTCTGGTCGACCACCAAATTCAAATTGAACCCAAACCAGGGCCCATACAAGATCTTGTTTCTTTGCGCTTGGCTGACGTTTTCCGGTACCACCAAATCGGCAGACTCGCCCAACCGGGACCGTCCGCTTTCGTCGTAACGCACTTTCCCATGCAAAATGATGGTATAGAGCCCTGTCCCAGGGACCAAGTGCGTGTCGAAAGATGTGAGCAGATGGTTGGAATTCGGCGAAAGAAGCCACTGCTTTTGGAACTCGAGCCGCGCATCGTTGGCTGGCGGCTGTGCAATGAGCGGGTTTCCATTCACGACGATCGCACTCGACGGCTTTAACTGCTTAGCAAACTGCGTAGCGTACGCCTCCACAGACGGAAACTGGGGCTGTGCACTGCCACTAGACGAGTGCAATTGTAGATCTAGCGACGCCAAAAGTTTTTTCAAGAAGGGCTCGATGGCCTGTGCTGCAACACAAGTTAGTCTTGCGTGTCTCTAGAAGAGGTTAAAGAAGCCATCGGAGGGGTAGGTATTCTTTGGTTTTTGGGGTGTTTGCTGTTTTTCAGTATTTACGTACATGGATCCTGAGGGCTGTTCATGGGGTGTGGAGAGTTGTTGTTTCGTTGATGGAGTTCAGGTGAGTTGACTTGGTTTTTCGTTGGCTCTGTTTGAAGGATGGGTGCGACTCGTGCAATTAGACACTCTACTGAGGACCCCATCAGAGATTCTGAGATTTATTTGAAGTATTTTTTTTTCGATGGAAATTGTATTAGTATATATTTTGAACTCGTTTTATTTGTTTTATGTTATGTATTTTGGGTATTGAGGGTAAGTCATTGCTTCATTAGTATAGCTATGAGTATACCTATGTGCGCCGGGGCCGTTATTGGCCTAGTATGAATTTTCCTATTGATGAATTATCATGTGAATTTTAAGAATTTTGTAAGGAAAAGTTATCATATTCCTTTGAATTTCCTCTACTTTCTACATACCCTTTTGGTAATCTAGTACTTTTTCTACTTTCGCTAAACCTTGTGCTTGCATGTTCCATTCAACTACTTCTCTCCCGGGGTATATTGCGATTCATTATAGGTTTTTTATGGTTTTTAGTTTTGGCTATAGAAGGGCGGTTGGAAGAGACGCCTCGTTAATAGCGTCCTATAATAAGATGATTCTTGTTATGCAAATTCTGATAACATTGTGTTTTCGAGTTGGAAGTAGTCTGATCTTTTCCTAATCCTGCAATATCTTGTTATATGAGTTTAATGTTCATGATCTCATCAAGCAAACTGGAATTTTCGGCTTCTACCCTTAATATGCACGAGCCTCTAGCGGAGATGAGTAATATATTCAATTGTTTATAGATCAATATGTATCATCTTAAACTACCTTTTCATTGATGGTCTAGTTATACCCTGTGAGGTCCCCTACCTCCATCAGTGCAGAATAATGAGGTTCGCTGAGTGCTGTTGATCAACGAGCTTGTCATTCTTCCACTGGACTCGTCATAAATCTGTCGTGGATTTGCATTCTGTCAACGGAGTTGTCATCCACGGTTGTTCAATATCAACTCATATTCAGTATGCATGCAACAAGATCTCATCTCGAGCCTAATAAGAATCCTTAGTACCGTTATTTCGCTTTGAAAAGAAGAGACAGATGAGACAGTTGAAAATGAGAAATTTGTCTATTCGGAGCTGCTTACACCGGAGAGCAAGAAATTTGACTAAGTTGTTCTGGCTTTACAACTTCTTGCCTTGTAAAATGCTCGTTATTGGTATCTGGAATGAGATGTTTCTTTGGAAAAAAAGGAAAAGATGTGATTTACATGACAATTGGTTATTTCAGTCTTATTTTTAGGAGCCAATACTCAAATCATCCAGTTAATCTTCTAATTTGACTGCATTAATGGCCACGATTCAATCGTCATTTTCAGCATATCTAACATACATCAGTTTACTGTCTGGTTTTGAAACAGAACTCGTGAGTTGTTTTCAACCCCAGGAACGTGATCGTTCAAGAAGGTTATTACTTTCTCCGCTCTTTTGAGCCGTTGTCAATAAAGTTTTTAATATCTCTTTATTCTGCACAGCTGTTTAGACTAGATCTATTTGTGATACCACTATCAAACTCAAATTTTCATCAAGAAAGATTTCAGTCGATGTAGACGTATATGTGCAAGTAAATGACTTACCATGTTACCTAATGAAGTATCTTCAATATCAGATAGAATCGACCCTGGCAGATCTTACTTGATACTTCGTGTGGATGCCTATGGGTACAATCGAACCATTGTACAGTTCTCCTGAAGTTTGAAACCTAGTGAAGTCGACACCCTGTGCTACTATCATTGGGCTCCTATCATACTTGTTGCGGCTACAGCTAAGTCTCTCACCTTTGTTCATATGTCCATACTGGGTTCAATCGATCGGTTATCAGACAATGCAAGCATTGATCCTAGATTGAGCCCAGTTCACAATCACGAAAACTGTGGTATTGCTGCAAACGGATCATCTCTTCAGATGCTTGTTGTTCAATTGATTATGTCAGTAGATCCCCATGACACAGTCCCAGTTTTTTGTGGAACTGCTTTTCCAGTACTTTTGATTTCCGATGTCATTTATTTTACAGGTCTTTTTGGTAGGATGACATATTATCACGGCAGCACATCCAGTATGAGATCTGAAACTGAACCAATCAAAATGACTGCAATCGATTGTGGAAACATAATTGATTCGAATATGATTCGAGTGGCATATTTCAGATGAGAATCAATCGAAAAACGGTCGAACTTGGTTTCAAAAGATGAATTCAACTCTTTACTGAGGATGCCTCCTCTTTCTCCATGGGAAACATCGGTACCAGACCTGCCCGTTATGTGTCATACCTGAACAAGTGTGTGAGAAAGGTTTTGATCGAACATCCAGAGTGTGGTCAAAGTGACGATTGCTTTCGCAAAATTCAGAAAAGTTGTATCTGTAAGACTCAATAGAAGGGAAAATGCCAAAGCTCAGTTAAATGTGTATCTTTTTCACCTCGACAAAACTCACGATGGATAGATATAGCGTTTGGTTCGAGCTGTGCTCCTCGGCCAGTTCAAACAGCTCCATTCATAGGCTTGCGATATTACCTGTCGTTCTGATATTTTGCAACTATTTCAATAAGTGCAGACCCACGTATAAGAATTCTGGATTGAGTGGTAATTTACCTAAGACAGTTGCTCTCGAAAAGGACGAAAAACTCGTTTCACAGAAAGTGACCTGCTTAGTAAAATAACCCACGATTTTGGAATAATATGAGCAGATATATGCCCTCTCATAAGCAGGTTTATCGTAGTGTTCCCCTTTAATATCATGATATGTAATATCACTCAATCAGACAAATCAGCCTATATTTTGTCTCTTTTCAAATGGAGAGAACGGTAACCTAGAATCTTAGTCCATAGCAAAGGTCATATATCTTGATCATATCTTATGGTCGTTAGTTCTGTATTGAATCATCAAATTGCCAACACACAATTTTAGCACACTTAATCCTTTGCAGGTTCCCATTTGAGATAACCTACGCAAACCCCAACATCGGTTGGAACCATGTTCAGATCAACCACGGCTATCAAAACACCACCACCCCAATACACAATTCTTGGATAAGTAGACTGACTTCATCGTGACATAGACGGCCGAGTCGAGTGACCGGCAGATACGCCTGCCTCACCAGTAACAAAATTTGCAGTATTCTGATAAATGGGTGAGCTGATCAAAGACGCAGTTTTCAGATATCATTTGATTAATAAATCTCATCATTGCGATTTTCATCAATTCGTTTGTTGTAAGTTGACAACATGAGGTGAATCCGCAGCCTGTTAGAACACCTAGAGCCTTGTATCCCTGATGTTGTAAACTTCTTCTGTCTGATGTCTGGCTCTTGTGGTCTGCGGTGTGGTCTGAATTCCCAAAATCTGCCTTTGTGTATTTGTCTCAGTCTGGCGTTTTGCCGTTTTCAAAAAGTGAAATGGTCAATATTTAGTCGCCGAGTGTCACGGCTCTTGGATCCTGACGGTTGTTTGCTAGTGGGATTCTTCAATGGAACTAGCTTGGCTTGCCTGAAAGCCGGCACTTATATGGTAATTACTAACCTGTTAGGCAACTACGTCGGTCAACTACGGAATTGACAATGGTGCCGCCTGGCACTAAACCTCGAGTGTTTCAGAGAGGCGATCGCGCAAATCATGTCCAAATGAATAAATCACACCGAGAGTTTGAGCAGATAGTTCATTCACAACAAGGGGCACCTGAAACCCCAAGGGCTATTGCTATCAGGCTCAAGCCGCCAACAGATAGTAACGAATTACCGAGCACGAACGATGCGAAGCGTTTGAGGATTTCACGAGGACCAATCATGAGGCTCGGAGCTCTTCATCACAAAAGCTGGATACCTCTCAAGTAAAAATGTAACTACCTTGTGAGCTCCCGAAATACCTGTTCGGGATAAGCGTATTGAGCGACACTGGTGTTGCCCGGGATCTTCACATACTCCTTCCTATCCCCAATCCTCTCGCCCTCCTTCAAAAGATCAAGTCTGAGGAACTGGCGCGTACTGGGGTCACACAACTTCAAAGCAAGCATGACAGTGAAGTACGCGTCGTTTCCCGCGTTGTGCAAAAACGAAAACGGCTGTCTCACCGTCCGGAGCGCGTTCTGGAGACTGGCCCCGTACTTCCCGTGAGAACACGCAAACATTTTCTGGGTGTCGAGTTTCAAAATCGACTCCGGCACGTGGATCCCGATCTTTCTGAGGTAATCAACGTCGTTCTGCAAATCGTGGCCTACAAAAGTACACCAAGACGAGGCGTGGTCACCGAAATACCTATCGACGAGCGCCTGCAACAACTCCTTCGCGTCTTCCAACGGCAACAACTTCGACTCGCCTTGCAAGAAGTTGTGCATATGGTCCGGGACAAATTTCCCGTTCCGCTTGTTTTGGTTTTCTGAAATGATAATGTGGGCGGTGTTAATCACGGGTGTAAGCGCGCTTTCCTGGGCCCGCGGGTCGTAAATTGAGACCCCGATTTCGGTCACGACCCCCGTGTTGCGCTCCCACGCCTCGATATCAACACAAAACAACAGTGTTTGCCGCCCGTACACCCATTCCATGTACCGCTTGATGATGTCAAACTCGCCTCTACTCCGGATATTCCGGTCACTACGCAGGTTTATATACCGCACATACGAATCTATATCCTGTTGAAACCGCGCCGACGGCTGAGGCATTGCAATCTCATCGCTGCTGTCGTCCCAAGACTCATTTCTAGGGGGAGCCAGGCGATTATTTCGTGGTGTTTGCCGATTTTGCGGTGTGCTTCTCGGGGCAAAGTTACTCATTTTTACTTTCTGCGAGTTTTTCAAGACACTAGAGAGGAAAGCGATTTTGTTGATTTTGGGAGCGTTGAGTTGCGCGATGTCAAAGATTTTGGCGGTAAAAAGATTTCCGATTTTGAGATTCGGATGTGAAGGAGGAGAGCGCATCGACTTGTATCACCACAGTGAAGCGCGGTACTATTTTTGCGTAGTGTCTGCGTAAACGGTATGATTAGTTACGCATTACGCATTACGTATTTCCATTCCAAATTACGCAGGACTCACACCAATGTCAACGTATCGTGTTGCGTAATGCGCAAGGTTGCGTGACATTCTTTTCTGACTGATTGAGCCTCATAACCATCCATTGATGACAGGAGGTAATATATGATTAAATTGGAAATGCAGGGACAACAGAATAGATATCACCGGGTCAAAGCGGGGAGTTCGGCTGCTGCCGTGTCGAGAATACGCGCTTCAAGCAGTGGACGAGAGCGTACGCGTACAGCGCCCACCGTACGATTACTGGGAGGAAGTTCCGAATACAGCGTAGGTACGCCGTACAGCAATCGCGTATATGCAGGAAATTGATATATACTTGGTTTTGATCATAGCTGCTACTCCATGTTTGTTGGGGTAAGGGAAGTGTGGTCCGACGAATTGCCTGCTCTGCCAGCACCGCGGGTTAGCGTTCATCTTTCGAATATCGCGTGTCTTGCTGAATGCGTTGCGCTGCTCAGGCTTGCTTATGAGAGGTTGAAGCAAGGTCTATCAATACTTCACACTACATGACGAAAGCATCGACCGCTTTAAACCATACTGCCTCGCTATCTTACCAAATTTACGACGAAGCTGAAGGTTTTCAAAATTTTTGGTGCACCGGAGCAATTAGTTCAAGCGATCAAAATTTCTTCTATGAAGTATATTCTCGGTATGTGGCTAACCAAGGAGATGTCGAAATAGAAAGTCCCAGCGAGGATCGCGGGATCCTTCTGTCGACCTTACGAAGTAAAATTTGCTGGAATTTGTGACAACTGCTGTGGTAAGTGCGTAATCACAGGCAAGATTCTTCAATTCGACTTACCATCGAAAATGACCCTCAGATATGAACGATTTGCCTGCGAACACAATGCTAAAGCACAGCAGTTGTCACAATTCGAACAGACAAGTTTGATTACTAGGCACGCCACTTGCAACTCCTAAGAAGAGGTTCGTCACCCAATGATTTCTCAAATTTGGAAGATGATGTAACCACTGAGCACGAGATAGAGAGGTATCTCACTGAGCCAATTGAGCACAGAAAGCCGAACCCTTTTGAGTTTTACAAAGCCCAAGGGATTCGTATCCCGTGATATCTCAGATTGCAAGAGACTATTTTGCTATTTTGCTATGTCGATCTCAAACAACAAAAGGAAAAAGCTCCTGAAAATAAGAATAAGAATGATAGCAATTCTCAAATCTTTGGGGGCTATTCGAGATGAGGATATCGCAGAACTCGACGCGGAAACAAAGAACGATAATGACTTGTCCATAGATGAAGAAAAGAAAAAGGTGAAGGGGAAGCTGATATTGTTTTGGTGTCGGACGACGTCGAAGATGACTAAGAGCCTAATAACTCTTCAATGGTCACGAACGTATTTGGAAGGTTAACTCGTGAACCTGCCATTTAGATGCTCAACATCAAAAGTCATTAACATATACATGCAAAGCTATCTTTTAACTGATAGGTGGAGAACCCAATTGGTAAGATACACTTGTTATAGGGAATTTGGCTTGCTTGTACGCTACAGAGCGTGCGCCGGTTGTATGCTGGCGAATTCTGGCGTACAGTACGATTATGCATCAAGTTCCCGTACACTGCGTACCAAACTCGTACACCTCCGGTAAACACGCTGGTTTGCACTTCACTGGCCTCAAGCATATACCAAAGGTTCATATGCGAAGTCTCCCCGATCTGAAACTTCTCATGTGTAGATTTGAGCGAGACTCGATCTTTCTATCGCCGCTTAATGAGAAGCATGAAATGGAGAAACCTGAAGCCATTTAGAAGAGGTCATATGAGTACAACTGAATTGTGTAAGCACGAGGTGGTGTAGCGTTGTACTGACCGTTCATGGCTCGAGTATACTATTAGGTATATTTGCTGATATATGAGGAATGGTCTTTTCCATCCACATGAAATTTGGCCTGCTGCTTATATTGATTGGAACTGGAAGGACCCGCAAGGGTGAAAGGCAGTATCCTGCCTGATGCTTCTTCGAGACTTTCAAAGTCGACCTTTGGGTCAAGGATGGCATAGGAGATCTAGTCCACTTACAAGAAACTACCTAAGTATGGGACCGTGCTAGGACGTCCCCACGTCCCGGACAGCCGTAAAGTGGAATTGAAAAGATAGAAACAGACTTCAAATTTCATTCTACAAAAGAACTGCACAGAAACACAGAATTCATGGATTCTCACTGTTGTTAAAGATAGTAAGGAAAGCTAAACGTGAAAGACGTGCTAACAGTTAATACATTGATAGTATGAAAGACGAAATAGAAGATCTGATACCAGAATTATGAGACTGAGATTCGAAACCGAGCTTTGAGATTCAAGAGTTCATTTCCACTCCTCAACTAGTCGACATTGCAAACTTGGCTAAAATGTGAATGCGGCACAGTTCATTTAAGACCTACAGCACTAACCCAAGCTCAGACCCCACAAATGCTTTCTTTTTTATGGAATATGCGTTTTTTGTTGCTGCAAAGCCCAGATGTGAAATCGTACAGAAAATTTCACAAAATGAAATGAAAGACTTGAAACTGTCATATCTCGCGCATGTCTCCTTGCGTTTATAATCTCTGTACATGGCTTGTCTTGAGGGGGTTTTTAGATTGAACGAGTGTCACTGAGTGACGATAATTTCGACATTTCTTATGAAAATCAATTCAGATCGAGGGAGTCCATAGAATTTACTTTTGCAAACTCGAATAGCAGCTGTGGAATCACCTCCAAATTATTTGAAGCAGTATAAACTTTTGCAATCTCAGTGGACCTGATGACTTTCCTTTTCCATAGCAAAAAAGGCGAAAAGCAATATTTGCTGCTTCATTTTTTTTGCTCTTTCAAGATTGAAATGAAATGGACCAATCAAAGCCGGACCAACTGAATTGGCTCGTACAATGTGGCATTGATCAAAACGACGTACTAATTTAGAAGCGACTCGATGCGTGCACCTTACTGCACAATTCATAGAGTTATTGCTACCGAAATATCACATATGATCCTGTAGCTGTTAAATGTTCTGAAAATCTCTCATTTGCAAATTTCCCAACACCAGTATACTCCATTCCACTACTCCAAAAACCTTCCACAACTACTGTCCTGCACACTGCATCCCTAATCGGAGAGGAATTGGCCCGTGCCTTGAAACTAGTCGAGATTGCGAGAAGGAAGCCCGCTGCTCTGTAGCATGCGAATATAGCGTGGTAAGTTTACGATTTCCTTGAAACAACGGAGCTCGCTTGAAGACCAACACAGCCCACCGACGTTAACACTCCGCCCCACGTGACCAGCGTACGGCTCTCGTCCTGCAAGGAAGCATGTGATTCTGAAGGGGACACTACATCGCTCATAACCACAGCAATCAAACTGCCGGGCGTCTGTTGGGGATATAAATATGAAGTATCGTCACCGCTCCACATTACAACTCAGCTAACTGATCCAATCTTTAACAAATAATGTCTGAGGCTGCTAAAAATATCGCTGTTTCCGTTGCTGGCTCTTTGGGCGGCAACAAGGTTGCTGACAAGCTCCATTTGGGCAATGCTGGTCACTTGGCTGCCGGCATTGGTGGTGGAATTGCTGCCGGAGACGCTGCTAATAAGGTCGAGGAGAAGAGAAATAAGGATTAGGTGGTATGTTGTTATGTATGAGTTAATGATACTTCGTGAGTTTAAAATCGTAGGTGCCGTTGTACATTGAACTGCTGATTGATGTGTGCCACATGTGATCCGAATTGTAGAAGGTTGACTGGCTGACTGTTTGCGATAGGGTAGGGACTACTCAAGCAGAGCTACCAATTTGTTTAAAAATTGGAGGTCTTTTGTTCACACACTAATGTTATTTTCATGGATACACTTGATTCAGTCTCCCGCCTTCGGTATCACGACCTTGGTGGAACAAGATCGCTCTCATCGAGGTACGCAGGATTACGAAAGAAAAGATTGCTCAGAGGTTGTGTGTATCTGTTGTTTTGCCCACTTGGCTGGGGTTCTCTTCGAATGCTCGAGGTGTGTGCAAAGCCACAGGGCGTTACTTTCAGCTGGAAAAAGAAATGTATGTACAAACTTCTCCATATTTATGGCTATTTACCTGGCCATTTATACTGCTTAAAATGTTGGACTCGGCAGATTTGGCCTACTCATAAGGAAAGGTGCACAGGAGGCACTGACAACCACGGTTTAGGGAATTCTTATAGTCGATACGGCCTGGACTGGTGAGGGACTACCAGCACCAGCTCGACCGTTTCGCTGGAGCCCGTATTGGAATCATCTTACGTGGTTCCAGATACCAGCCACGAAGGTTATCAGCTTTCACAGCAAGAAGTCAAGGATTGCGATCAGCACAGTTTCAGATCTGTGAGGCGCAAGCAGCAAGAGAAACTTCCGCCAATACAACCGGGGAGGTTTTGGAAATTTGCCCACCGGCTCGTCCCAAACGACTATGGGAATATTCCGGAAACAAGTACACAAATACGAATTTGAAAGCTCTCCATCATTTTAGCTTTGGATCTAATGTTCCGATTCATGACACAAAGACCCCAGTTACAGGCTTTATATGTCATTTATGCCTTGAAAGGGTAGATCTGCAGGTATGCTCTAGCATCTTTACAGCGAATGCAGCTGCACGAAATCCTGGTGGAATCAGTTAAGCATGAAATTGCCCATCAAATTGAACTCGATATTGGCGCCGTTGTATCATGAGTACGTGAATATGCGCAACCTCAATTGGAACGTGGAATTTATTTTCGAATTTATTGTTCGAGAAGGAGGGAGCCGAAATTGGACATTGTGCTTCTGAGACGCAAGTTGAAGAAGCTCTTGGAGCACTCGGGTCAGAACGGACTGCCACGACTTGGAGAAGCAGGAAGGGTAAAGAGGCGAGAGTAAGGCTTGAAAAAGTTTTTTCGGGCTTTTTCGCTACTCAGTGCCTTCCTCAAGACAGATTAAAGGGTTTTTACAGGAGTTCAGATTTTGTAGCTTCAGGCGGGAGCCCTTATAATACTATTGATTCTTTAAAAAGATTCCGTACTATCAATCATTTATAGTCAACAGAACGCAGGGGTCCTGCAATACCCATGATACTTTCCATCCCCGCCTGTCGATCAATGCAATAGCGGCGCAGCTCAGGATGGTATTATTCGGTAATTCCATTTCAGTGCACGATTCATTATCGTTAAGTCGCCCGTCAGTACTTTGAGTGATTCTTCATATTAATGGCTGCAAAATTTTGGTTGCGAAATGCGAATGCTCGCTGAACCGGATTTGTGAATATTGAAACAATACGGCTGACTTGGTACCACTTTAATATATTCGGTCAAAATCAGTCTGCATGGTTTTCGAAGGTGAATTTAAGCACTCATGTTATCACCATTAGAAAAGCTTAGGTGAGGCCGTACTGCTCCGACTCGGAGTTTCTTTAGCCATGTCGCAAAGTACATACTTGCCACGGGTGCAGTTGCAAAGGTACTCAGTAACACTGCTGCACATTTTGTTCAGATAATAAGTTTTATCAGCACATTATCAAAGTGCTAAGTGGAGAGATCGCCCACGAATAAGAGTAATTTGGCTTATCACTGTCTCATACTAATGAAGATTTACGATTACAATGGTGATTTCGATGGCTCTCATAAACTTAATTTGAATCAGTGTTGCTAAATTTAGAGTACTACAGACTACTACTATTGTTGTATTTGTAATATCTTTCTTTTATCACAAATATTGCAAATGGTTACAATTAATCACCTATTATCAAAAATATTGCAAATTCTTTCCTCGATTAGTACGACTATGCCTGTTTTTCGCCCTATTGCGCCTATTCAGCTCCCATTTACTCACGCAATTCTAGAGCATGAACCGTCCTTGATGCCATTATAGAAATAAGTTGCATGCTATTTAAACTCTTCTTTGGTAGATCTCTTCATCTTCCCTTGCATTGTAAAAGCTTCCCAGATTGTTTTCTAATAATGGAACTTTCTTGAGCATCACTATATTCCAGCTCGCTCCACACTAGACTAGTAGAGTAAAGAGTCTCTACATCGCTAAAATTTGCACCGCTCAACTCTGCATCATGTGTAGAATACCAAGTCTCAACATCGCCCAAATCGGCACCGCCAAAACCCGGTAATTGCGTGTAGTATCCAAAGGCTCTGCTTCGCTCATATCGACCGGTACCAAGATCTTCCATCGCGCTCGATCCTTTTAAATTCTGCAAATCGCTATTTTCAGCACACGTCGTCTTGCTCGTTGTCAGTGAGAGTTGCTCGTTTACCCAGAGCGCTGTCTGTTCCTCCCATCATCCAGGTCTGGTATGTAGACAATATCAGCAGACTTCGCTTCGCCCATACCACACGTAGGTTGCTCGGAGCTGGTATTAAAAGGTTCTGAATGATCCTGGTCCAGATTATCGGCAGCTTCCGACTTGATGGAAAGTCGAAGTAGACACTTGCCTCGTCTGTAATAATGCCTGTTGCCTTCATATCAGCCAACATCTTGATTGTCTGCGGTTGAACTCTGTTTCGCTAATCCATTACCATGCTCTTCACTCGGAAGAAAAGCGGTTCCGAGGGAGAGGAAATCCATTATGAACAAAAAATCTTTGGCCATTCGAAAGACAGTAGGAAACTAGTCCTCACATTTGTGGTACTCCCTAATCTGGTCCTTGACTTTGGCATTCTCTTGCTGAAAGGACTTTCCAAGTTCGCTCTCACCGTCATGGACATCGTCATGGACATCGTCATCACCGAGCTGACTCGCGTCAAAAAAGGAAATGGAGTTTATCGATCATTTCGCCTTTTCGTGCAGCTTCCCTCAAGCCTTTGCAGCTGGGACGCGGCACGCCAGAATTCGGTCCCGCAATAAATTCCACAATGAGTAAACAATATTGTAATAGATACATGAAGAGATGGAGTTCACCTTGTAGATGAATTCGAAGTGCTGTAATACAGATAATTGGAATCTTTGAGTGAATTCGTCAGGGCCTAAACTGCTGGAGTAGGCGACCTGCACATAAGTAGACACCCTCCAAACGTTTCGCCAGAGGCTCTGGCATTTAAATTCTGTGTTAAAATTTGTGGCTCTTGATCTAAGTGGGTTCTCACAGGTCTTTAAGGATTGATGAAAGAGTTCAGCTGTCTTAGTCAGGCCAGCTTATGTCCATCCTTTGTACTGCAATTCCGCCAAGGAGAAAAACAATTTACTACCCCATCCGCACATTCTGCTTTCTCCGGGATGCTCGCGGTCGTGCACTGTGAAAAAGAGTATATTCATTGCAATCACATGCTCAAAGGTTTGGAAAATCAACGTAACAAGTCAAGCAAATTGTCACACGGTTACCTCAAAAAAACACGGTATCATCACTAGATCAGGCCGCGCCGAATCGGGGAGCCAGCGGGCGCGCCCGCCTGTCTGCAGTACCGCCACCCCGATGCGGAGCCGCGCCCCGTAAGCCAGCACGAATCGGGCCATTCCGCGGCTGGTTAGGGAAATGGTCCCTCGTATTCCGATCCAATGCGTCGTCCACAGCCAGCATTTCTGCGTTCGGTGCATATCGGTGATCCTGATCTGATCTGGATCAGCCCGGCTTCAGATTTTTTCTCGCACATATATAGACGCGAAGGGTCCTAAGCGAAGCCTTTTTTCAACTTCTTTTACTTTACCCACTTTGATAGCTCAGGTATTGGCAAGCTTCTTACGCTCTTTATAGACACGCAATCAGGTTCGACCAAACCACACCCAATCAGACAAGTCACAATTAATAATTGGTTGGCAGGCCGCATTGTTTTCGCTTATCGCTCTCAAAGTCTCACAATCGCTCATCTCAGTCCAATTGTACTTCTTACCGCTCACTGTTGATTGTTGCCCGCTGCTCCTGCATACACCGCCAGAGCCGCTAATTACTTTCCCTGGTTCTATCAACTCAGAAACACAGATCTGGTTGACCACAATACACACGCTGGACTGTTCACTGGCCGTCTTCTTCGAAACTTTTTCAAGGTTTCCAGATTTTTCAGAATTTCCACGGTCTCCCGTACCTTCAGAGATTCGCTACGTTCCATCGCTTCACGCCATTGCTTAGATATTGCAACCACCAGACCTCGGTCATACTTACCTAATAAGACTTCTGAAAAGACTCCAAGTGATTTCGGAAAATAAGCACAAAATCACATAATCGTCGATCTTGCTGATTCCACCGACTGAATACCGTCAAAAGTGATCAGAAATCACCGACATACACTGATCCCACTGCTTCACTGCGAATTGCAAGCACATACGGACACCACACCATACCACTGATTTGCACCCAATAAAACACACCCCTGTGTCCGGATCTGCGCACATTTAGACCAGCTGTCTAGAATACCCAACCAAGGCGAACCCAAGAATCACAAAAAATCACTTTTGCCCGACCACACAATGAGCGTGATCCAGCCCCCAATGTTCACTAACCAGCTCAATTCCCTGTTTCCAACGGGCCAGTACAAGGCCAGCAGAAACAATTTTGAGAACTTCTTCACGTCGTTCAAACCCAGAGTCGGCGCGCGCAGAATGAGGTCGGTTTCGCCCGCCAGCCTTTCGTCGCCCGAAAACTACTTTGTGCCGAGAAAAAGGAGATCACACAGCGACGAATTGAATCTGTACGCTTTAGGAAGTGCTGAGCAGATTGCGCTGAAACGGGCCAAGACCGCGCCGTCGTCGCCGGCGCCCGAACCGCTCGTGCCGATCGAGTTGAAAAAGTTGAATCCTGATATGGAGGCCGCGCTCGCCCCGGTCACCTTACCCAGCATCGCCGACGCGTTGGCCAGTATCGATGCACACAAAAGCCGCCACTTGAGGCTCCCCATTCCCGCGGCACCAACGGTCTCACTCGATTATTTCGACACCTACAAACCCAATGATGCTAACTGGCGGTACGGGTTGTGGGATCTGCTCCGCAACTCGCCGTCGGCGTCTTCGCTCGAAAAGTGCGCGTCTTGGAGCAAGCCTGTGTCCAGCAAAAAGCTTCCTTCGGTTCACGAGCTCGAAACTGCCAGAAAACCGTGTTTTGATTCCAGGGTATGTTGCAAGGCGTTGCCCACGGTGTCCCACCGGAAAATCAACTTTCCATACGAGTCAAACTACACTTATTTGACGAAAACGTATATGAACGATGTGGAGAAATTCCCGGAGTACTTGGAGTTGGCGCAGCTGCTCGTCCAGCTTCTGAATTCTGAGGTGAACGAGAGAAACGAGAAAAGCGAGGGAAACGAGAAAAGCGACAGGAACGAGAAAAGTGAAGGGCTGTCGAAATCACTCCATCTGCACTTAAACCCCAAGTTTCACGATCACCACTCCCATCATAGCCCATTGGGACTGCACTTTGGCTCCTTACCCAATAGCACCAACCAGTACAGCAACAGCAGAGTGGCCCACTTCAGTCCATCTTCAGATTCCCCTAAAGTCGGCAATTTTTTGATTCACACGCCGGAACAGACCCATGCATTCACCCCAACGTCTCCGCCTCTTTCCGGCAAGCAGAGAGATCCCAAGGCACACACGCAATCTTCACAAACTATACAAACCACACGATTTATTCCGATTACCCCTCCTTCGGTCAAGGACAAGTCGCGCCTGGAACTAATGAAGTCTCCTCCCAGGTCTGCGCTGGCACTCCCTCGTGTTTGCATCTCATGTGGTCTGGATCAGCTGCCCTGCTGGAGACCTTCATGGAGCACCAATGAGGGCCAGCTCTGTAACTCGTGTGGATTGAGGTACAAAAAGACCGCGGCCAGATGCTTGAACTCGGAATGTAGAAAGGTACCTGCCAAAGGCGAGTGGGCGTTGATGCAAAGCAAAGGCAAGACGGTGTTTGAGGACGGTGAGCGGGCTCACGCGTGCCTCAGCTGTGGATGGAAGGTTGAAGTGAGAAGGTGATAGAGATAATTTGATGATAGGGATTCATCAGTGCTGTTAAGAATCAGTTTTTGTATGTTTTTTATATTTTATTTCTTTTATACATTTTTTCATGAGGTATCAAATTGAGGGGTGCTGTGGTTCGGCTTCTGTACGGCCCTGGTCTCAGTAAAACTATATATATACTTTATTAAAAAGCCGTCATTGGACTCTGGAGTTCTGGGTTGAATTTTTCATGGGAACTCTCCGCTTAAAATTATACTAGTAAATTACCGGCTATATGCAGAATGTACTGAAAGGTGGTGATCTACTTGATTTTTGCTGGCCACAAATGGCGAGATGTTTTTTTTTGCCTATCTTGACTCGTGAACCGAGTTCTTTCTACCGCAATGAGCAAAAGTTAGAAAAATAACTGGCGCGGCTGGGGGTCAGCGTTCTTTGAAAACACGGTGGTCGTGACGAAGGGGCAGCTTCCATATTCAAGTATGGTCTATGCGTTTGGAAGCTCCAGCCTTGCGTGAAGACCAGTAAAGAATCACAGATCAGTGTTCTAGTTGTCAGAGCTAGAGCCATGTATCGACCTGGCCAATCAATACAAGAAACGTTTTCAAACACTTCAGGGGACAATATTCTTGTGCATTGTCTGGAACGAGTCCTGAAGTCCTGGGACCCTTGGAGTTTGTGAGGACCTTATATCGGAGTATAGCAATGGTGCATTCTTGCTGTACCCGCAAAATTTAATCAAAAGCTATTTTCTGCCTGACATCGCTCAGACCAGTTTGTGTCTCGATAGCCCACTACTTTTTAATGAAAGGCTCAAGATTGCCAGGTTCGATCCCAATCATTACCAAAAGTTGTTGCTGGCTGTTGTGGTATCGGCCAATCTACCCTTCTCTTTGGTTGGTGCTCCTGCTGAGAAGGCTTCTTCAGTACCTCAAAAGTGACGTGCCCTCGGTATCTCGAACCACGCTGGGAGATCTGCTTCTTGGATACTACATCCTTAGGTAGATCCTCCAAAGATGTCTCGCAAGGAATTGCTCTCTTTATCGACAAATGGAGAGCCAATAACAACCTAGAGTTTGTCGCTGTTAGATTGCACTGTTATGATGAGGACTTTGAGCTTCAAACATATATTCTTGGCTTCAAGAATACGACAACCACCTCACATGCAGTCGATGCTCTTTCTGAACTTCTTAAGCTGCTCTTAAAGACTCTCAAATTGAAGACCGTATCGTCAATTTCAATGGGCTACCTGTGTTTCATCGGCCCGCCTGGGTGGCCCGCCTCAAGACCCAATACACTTGTCGGCCCGAGACGCTTGTCTCCCAGAAGGGGGGAAAAACGGACACCTCCTTCGTGTTCCAGAACCCTATGTAGGTAATCTTTTCGTACAACGAAGCAATTCAGGTTGCGTGGGTTGGTGTATGTGGTATTTCTTGGAGCAAGCATCTCACTCGAGTGCATCTTAGTAATTAACTTTGAAAAGCTTGGTGATTACCTATGGGTCCACAGAGGAGGCACTGTTGGTCCGTGCGTTCCTTGGAGTCCAGCACTGGGACATGCTCCTGTGTTGAAGATGAAGGGCCGTGAATTCCATTCTTCATTTACATAGCTGTCCATGACTGTTTTCTTCGAGTAATATCCCGCACCTCTGGGCATATCTCTAAAAAGGGTTTTGGTTGAATCACCGGGACTATGCCAAAAATCATGGTATCTAATCATTCCTCTTTTTGCGCCTTTTCACGTTCATACTTCTATTCTGTTGCAACTTGTAACAACTCTTGCGTTAAGCGCGTTCTCACGGGCCTCTACGCAATCAGTGTTTTATAGTTCAGCTGTCTTGGTCTGATCACCTTAGTCTACACTTGCATCGATAAAAACATTTATGGAGATATTCCTTTGTCTAAACGCAATGCACCAGCTAGTAACGATTTTTATAGTGATTTCACCAGAACAGTTCTGATTACAGTACTATCTCTGGAGAGAGGGGAATATGAACTGGATTTAATCTAATCAATGAATTGATTTTCAGATCATATCGAGGTAAAACCATCTTCCATTTTGGACTACAATCGTATACGATTGGCTCTCATGAACACCCAGAACTGGATAATGGTCCAAGTAACAGCAGAAGCAAATCCTCATACATCTGAATGCATAACCTAAATCTCAGAATGGAAAGGTCGTTCACTCTACACAGTTATCTTCCTGGATGAGGTACCAGTCATAATCGAGATTAATATAGAGTGAAACTCATTTTTGAGCTATCAACTTGCAATCCTTCTTTATCTTCACGGAAGTGGCTCGACTGAACTGCTCAGCCATCCAGATGAACGTAAAAGTCTGTGTTCCAGCCCTCGATTGAGCCCAATGTCGTCAGAGATGTACCCGATTTCGTGCCTATTCAAGACCGTTTCTTTGGGACACCATCTCGGGCCCCCGGTTTCTGGAACTCCATACAAAAATACTGTGAGTTGCCCTTTCAATACTTCCATGCAGCAGTGAGAATTGGTATGGTCATGGACGACACTGCACTCTTCGGGTCTCCAATCGAATATCAAGTAGCCGGGAAGATATTGCGCGTAAAGCCTGGAGAGAGTGATCCGTTTTCGCTTTAAAAAATATCATAGAAGATAGAGGGTAAGATTTGAGCTTAAATTTGGGGAGAATCTAGGAAAAGTAGAATGGATTGTGTAAGGCTCTCCAATGTAAGATGATTCTGCTAGAAGTTTCGGCCAACTAAGCCATCACCAGGTTGAACAGACAAATAGCAGAGTGAGGTAATAGGGTTATACATGTGAATAATAGACATATGAAAGCGAAAAAAGCCTAAACTTGAATTATTAGTAATTGAGGGATAAATACTGATTAATGCTCGGGTCGGATCTGATAATTAACAAGAATTCTATTCATCGAGCGTATGCTCTGGCATTAGAGATGCCAGAAAAAACATATGATAAACAATTCAATAAGTTGACATCGAGCTTGCTTTACAAAGTGTAAGAGACAAACCATCAATTTCATTGGACAGAATTGCAAGCAATAATTTTCTCTTTTTCCATATTTGTCAACGGTTTTCCTTCTCTGGCGATGAATCTGACTGATTTTGAGCAAACGTATGCGAACCCATGCTATTTTGATGACATTTGTATGATGAAAAGCTATCGTTGTCACTCAATAAACACACTTTTGCAATTTGTTCCGGGACAGACAAATTGGGCGGACAATGGCCACGACGGATACCGCAAATCGCCAGCTCACTGCGTCCCAAAACGATTTGCCACACGTCACACAGATCCCTGTTTCATACATCAGCGAGGCGCAAGCATCATGAACTTGCCCAATGCACATTTCTCACTATACTCTCTAGACATTTCTCCTTTAAACATGATTGTACCTCAGATCATTACAGGCCCGAGGCTCCGACTTTTCTCATAGTCGGACAAGCCATGGAGCGTCTCTTGCATCACGCGAAGAAGCAGGAATATTCAGCTATAGAATATGTGGTGATTATTACTTCTGTAAGTGGCACCACCTCTTTGGAATGGCTCTAATCAAGCTGACCAAACAGTTAGTGACCTATCAATATTGGGTCTGAGTTATCACCGAGGCTTGGAGCAACAATGAGGGCCATGCAATGTTGGCATCGATCGCCTCATGAACGGTCACTTGCAAGAGCTTGAATCTCGAAACTTTGAGAGTGCATCTCGCCAGATCTTCCAAAGTCAATAGGGCACTTATCAATGCAAAGCAAGAATATGTTAGGTTTGCTCCAAACGGAAAAGACATTTTAAGTGAAGAGTCTCGAAAAGATTCCCGCCCGTTGATGCCTAGATTCCTTGAAAGGACGAAAAGGCATTTAGCTATAAAACTTCCATCAAAGACATCCGTTTCGAGATATTGGCGAGACATGCAAATGGAATCGAGTATAGAGAAGCTCATGCTGGGCCCAATCTTGACTTGCAAATGAGAGACGAGGGAGTCGACGTCCGTGTCAACGTCGACTGGAACACAGGACTCGTGCATGGTGATTCTCAGTCAAACTGTGGGACATGGATGGACAAAATGGGAGAGAGCACAGAAGCTGGGTCCAAAGGAGTTTCCCGAACGCCAAGAGATGGAGCAGCCGTGGAAATCCAGGGTCTTCTTAAAAGTACCTTAGGTTTTGTGGATCAATTGAATGCCGAGAGGTTCTTTTACCATACTTCCGTCGAGAAGCAGAATGGGTCCGCCATATCCTTGAAAGATCCATATCCTTGAAAGATTGGGAGAAACTGGTGCAGGACAACGTTGAAAGGTGTTGCTACACTCCAGAAGACCCGTCCGATGACCTGAAGTTCGAGGTGAATCCCTTTGTCGTCAACAGAAGAGGAATCTATAAGGATCTATTCCAAAGTGGAATAGAGCTCGGGGACTATCAGTTGAAGGCTAGCTTCCCCATCACCATGAGCGTGGCGCCTGAACTTTCTGACAAAACAAGGGCCAAGAAGGCAATTAACATCGCAGACGAGATCATCCGTGGGCCTGTCGGTATGAGAACATTGGACCCCTCGGATTGGAAGTACAGGCCACACCACAACAATGGGGAGGATAACGAGGACTTCGCAACATCCAAGGGCAGAAACTATCATCAAAGGCCCGAGTTATTTTGGTATTTCGGAAACTTCATTCGCGCATTTCTACTTCAACCACGTACCTCACAATAAGGGCCACCTTCGGAAGGTACGTTGCAGGCTTCCCCTTGGAAAGTGGATCCGTGAGAGCGAGTGAGCAGGTTTGGCCGAGCTCACGAACAAGGACGGTGATTCCAGTCCTACACAGGCGTGGAGCAAATCGTGCTTGCTTGACTTGTACTACGACCTCTGGAACGCAGACGCCTATAAGAGCTAAGTGAAAGATATCACAATGAAACGAAGCGGAACATGGTACATGGCCATTTGCGTTGAGATAGAAGTCATTAAAGACTTTGTCTCTTCTCGCCAATCTTTGTATTGGACACCACTTGAACCGGTTTTGTGCTGCAACATTATATCGCAAAGCGAGATGTGCCTTTGTTTGTACAAACGGGCACAATTCTACTCACAGTTTGCTTCGCAAATCTATGTTGACGATGAGTGAAACCTGTTTTTGAGTGGCCTCCGGTAAGCTCCTAGCATACCTAAGAGGCATAAATTCTGGAAGGAAATCCGACCCAAAGCTTTGGTGAACATGTCCGCGATATCATCGTTTGTGGACACATAGCTTAGATCAATGACTTGCTTGTGGACCAACTCTTTAAAAAAGTCCACCTTGTATTGAACATGTCTAGTACCCTTATAAAGCTTGTCTTTAATGGCAGTTTCAATTGCAGCTTTATTGTCGCAGTAGACCAGACATGTTGGGTAGAAACCTTATTCAGTTATAAGATTTTTCTACCACACGGTTTCAAAACACGTATCAAAGAGGGCAACCATTTCACCAATTGTCGTAGAGATTGCTGTTGTAGTCTGAAGCCTAGAAAACCAGCGGATAGGAGAACCACCGAAAGTGATCATCAGCCCAAATGTAGATCTGCTCTTGAGTTCATCTGGCGGTGCAAAGTTTGCGTCACTATAACTAACGATTCCTCCTGAATAGTTATTAAGGTAGCCAATGCCGATGTCCTTAGTACCTTTGAGATACTGGATAACTCTAATTGCAGCAGTCATATGCTTTTCCCTTGGTTGGGAGAGGTATCGTGATAGTTTCAGAACTATGAAGGCGATATCAAAACAAACCGTTGAAGCTGCATGAAGTAGCTTACCAATAATCGATCGATAGATTGAAATAGCTTGGTGTAGCTGTCACGAACATCGACATTTATCCCATGGAATTTGTCGACAACCCCAAGATCTTTCATTTAAAACATTCACTAAGACTTCGTTTGACCTTCTTGATCTTAGCCTGATTCAGTGATGTAATGAGTAGATTATCCACATAAAGAGCTAGAAGTATCAAATCATCTCCGTCAAACTTGCGGAGGAGCGCAGAGGATCAATTCAGCCCCACTATTTCAAGTGTTTTGCGCACGATGATGCAATTTCCTGGCGGTGATGACTTAATACCGGCCCTCCTCGATCGATACACTTTGTGCATTGGCGCGATTGTCTCCTCGTTGTTTGAAGCTCTTGTTCAATGCCGGACTGATATCGATACACGGCAAGATCCCGGACGATGCGAGTCAATCACTCCGGCCTTTGCGTTCTTGTGCGTGAGAACGATCGAGGCATATTTTAGGCGGCACTCATCAGATACCTTCATGACGATACTGGGATCAACTCTTCTAGGATCATGACGAGTCCACGTCCAGGCAATTTGTGTCTTACGCAACAACGGCTGAGAAAAGAAATCAAGATTATCCATTGATTTATTCTAAGAATATTCTCTATAAAAAACATATATATGTGGTTGAAAAAAGTCCATCTTTTCTGGAAAAATTTATAGAGACTTCTAAGTTTTGACTTTCAAGAAAAACGTAATTTTATTCACTTATCGAATTATCCATTTAGCGCGATATCCACTGATCGAGGGTTTACTGTAGTGAATTACGTTACAACTAACGCTTTTAGGATTGTTTATGCTGGAGAGTTTGGCCAGAAACTCGCCTAAAACAGTCTTTCTACAAAGTTCTGCCTCGGCTATAGTTGTGAC
>JAKTWD010000092.1:0-24273 GCA_030581935.1 Metschnikowia corniflorae | reverse complement strand
ATCGTAGTGTTACTCCCGACAATTTATCTCGCCATTACAACCGCGATTCGTTGCCATCGTCACCAAATCTCACATCATCAGTGAAGGCACAACAAGCAACTTTCCTTCTCCCTCCGCCTCACGGGCATCCGCATTTGCACCATTCTTTCACTTCTTCGGCGTCTACGATCCTGCCGCCAACTGAACTGACCTTAAACCAACAGAACAAGTTGATTACGGAGCTAAACCGCAAATGGAACAGATCCATGTACCTGCCCCTGATGGATGTGTATGCTCAACACGAGTCAAATCCCTTAGACTTTGCAGCAAGCCGTGTGGCCACGTCCAAGAAAAGAGGAAGGTCCGACCTGTCGTCCAGCGCGGACAGCCTCACCACCAATTTTTCATAGCATTTTGTATTTTAAACAGCCCCTTGAAGCTTGTGCAACTATTTGCATAGCTAAAGATCCGATAGAATTCATTCCGTGTAGGTTCAAAGCAATACCTCGTCGTCCTCATGGGGGGACAACTCCAGGAAGAAGGGCATTTTCAAGAGTTGGCTCGCGCCAAGTCTCTTCATTGGGTCCAAGCTCAAGCACCCGTATAACAATTGCAACAAATGCTTGAGGTCACTGTACTCCTCAATGAGACCCACGTGCGCGGCTTGTGCTTCTGCCGTGGCATTTGCCCCATTCTCAAGAGTTGGCTTGGTGAGCGTGTATGCTTCACGATCGAGAAATTTCAAGGTGTCGTAGACGACGCTGTCTTGAGGTAGAGAGTCGTTTTCCTTTTCGAAAGACAAGACTGTCACAAGAAACTTGATCAAGTTCCCGTTGAATGAAGCCAGCTGTACGTTGGGCATGGCTAGTTCAAGACCGCAGCCGTGTAGCTCGGCGCACTTCAGCATTTTCTCAACGCCAAATAGAAGTATGATCTCTATCAACGCATCGATGTCATCAGGCGAGTTGAAAAGCGGGAACTTCCGGGCAATGAGGGACAACCCAATGATTCCAGCAGACCATATATCGATCTTCGTCGACTGGTTGGTGCACTTGAACAAAACCTCGGGCGCACGGAAGCCTCTTGTTCCAGCCCTGTTCGCCCTCCTCGGTGGCCGCTGGTCAACTTTCGGGTACGCTGCTTTGATGTTGAGGCGTTTCAGATGTGCTTTGTGCAGAGAGGACCGATCTTTGGATAGGCAAGGACAGCTGTTGGACGAAGCAGGGGACTGCGCCAGCAGCGGCACTTTTTCCGCCAACCCAAAGTCTACCAACACTCCTTTGCCCTTGAAGGGATCGTAGAGAAAGTTGGTGGGCTTGAGGTCCCGGTGGATGATCCCCTTGCTGTGCATGAACTCCAATCCTTGGAAGAGTTCCCACATATATGTCTTGATGCCTTTGACCGGGAGGTCTCTGAAGAAATCTCTAAAGTCAGCGTGTTGGTAGTAAGGCAAAATGGCAAGTACCTGGTCTTGGTATCGCAATATATCAAGCAAGGGCGCCACATGTGAGTTCCCGCTGAGCATGAATAGTAGGTTGAGCTCGTTATGAATCCTGTTAGGCGACGACGTCACGTAGATCTGCTTCAACGCCACGAGCGGGTTTTTCTTTTTTTGCTTCTCCGCTTTCTTGGCAGAAATCTGTTTGAGTGGCGGGGACTTCCAGAGCTGCGAGCCGAGCATCACTGCCCCGTCGATCGCCTCCGCTTTGTACACGGTAGAGAACGTGCCCTCGCCTATTTTGTCGAGGAGCCGATACCGCTCTGCCAAAACAGGAAAGTTTTCTTCTAGCTTGTGCATTTCCTCGAGCACCTCCAAAGCCACGTCGTCTTCTTCGTCCTCACCGCCCGCCACGTGAGTCCCGTGTTCCACGTCGTTTAATACCGTGCCTGGCGGCAAATTCTCTACATTTACAGCTGTATCATTGGATTTAGCGATTCTACTGGCACTTCTATCGAGCTGATTACCCGATACGTTACTGGACGCGGTGGTTTCCGCAACAGGGGTTCTTTCCCGGGAAGCGGCAGACCGTAAGTTTTGGTCCTTGATGAACTGGGCCCCTGACAGGAATCCGGACGCCAAATTAGCCGCCAGCGAGTCAACAGTAGCTGATTTATCGGTCCGCGGGATTTTCTCGAAAAAGGGGTCGTCTTCCAGCTGCGGCCTTTTTCGAGAAAGCTCCATTTCCAAGTCCTTGACTTTCTCTTGAAGCAAAGCAGACGTGGCGGCCATATCCGGCGTCTTGTTGTCGGTGAGAGCGCCCCTTCCCCGGAGACTTTTGAAAGTGGGCCCGATCGAGTCCATTTTTGCAACAGGATAAATCGTGTTGTGCTTTTTGTTTGTTGTTTTTGGTGCTGGTTTTTGGTGCTGGTTTTTGCTGCTTGTGTTTGGGTGCGCTGGTTCTCTGGCTGAAGAGAAGATTCAAAAGACGCGTAGTATCAGTGTGATCTAAACGCCTCCTAGCATCTGATGCGTGTTGAATCACCGCGGGTTGTATTAGAGTACCGCGTGGTGAGTATTGAACAAGTGATTTTGTTTCCAGGGCGAAAATAGTTTTTCGGAGGCCTTATTGTGGAAAAATTCAGTGAGATTCATGCATCCTTTAAAATGAACTTTTTTATGGTGAAGTTCGAGTCTTTTGTGTGGCTCAGTGTCACGATACACGTTGTGTGAGGCCCAGGTAATGCGATAGCAGGCTTAAAATTGATTTCTGGTTGGAGAGAACGTACGCTTTTTGAGATCATTTGGCGAGGGAGAGTTAACGGTCCTGAGATCTGAGAAGTATCTTGTGCTATGTTATTATCGACTAAATTATTTAACAGCTTGGTAATGCTTCAGTTTGATGCTTCAGCTTTAATTGATAGTATACGCACTGGAGATGGAAGTCGAAATGGACTTACAGATGCAAGGAGGCCGTATTATCTGCAGCACAATAAGTTTCAAGTGGGCTAGTTTAAGTCCCCTCTGAAGTCTGTGACGGGGCACTGACATCGGAGAGAAATTGTGGCAGTAGTGTTTTCCTGCTCGTGCTGCTTATGCTAGTGGCTGTGTTGGATGGTGGTACGAGGCAATTTTGCACCCAAATACTGAGCTACATATTGGGTAAGGGTGGCAAGTTTCTTGAGAAATATCGGGTAAATAAATTTGCGTTTGACAGTTTTTGTGGCGGTAGTTGACGGGGATTCTTTTAGTATTTTTCTCATTAGCTAAATATAAAGAGGCCCAGTATGGACATAGTAGTATATCCCTCAGAGATGTCCTGCGGGCTTCTTTGATCCAACGCACATGTGCTATCTTACTCGATAAGTTCTCCCTTGGGCTTCTGGTTTTGAAGCTTGGAATACCTCATACAATAAATAATTGAAATAGTTACATATGATACGATGAGCTATTTTTCCTCGCAATGGCACACCCATTCTACCACCACTGATAGGCATTTTGCTGATTTCATACCACTCATAATAGTGTAAAGGTTTCACACCATTTCCGACTCGAGGGCCCTTGATGTCCTCCAAGACAAAGATGTGTCACGTGAAGTCGTGCTTATATTCTACTGAGCCCATAAAAGCTGTCTTCGAATTTGTTGATTGACTCACATCGATATTTATCACACCGCAGACATACGTTGCAGGCGGGACGCAGCATGCCTAGATTCAGTCCCGCTATAGAAGCCACACAGAGTAAGTGATCTCAAAATATATACATTTTCAAATCCAATTTACTTTTGAGAGGCCTTCGGGGTACTAGATTATCAAAATTACACAAATTTTGACGGAATTCGTCAGGGCCTAAACTGCGAGGGTAGCCGGCTCCAAATATCCAGTAGAAAGAAACTTCCTCATTTTCTTTCCCAGTGCCAATGACAAAAACTTTGAGTGCATTAGGCATATCAAAAACTAGAAAGTGGTGTAATCTCGGGTCTATTACCAGCTTGTTGTAGAGCCTAGACGGCTTTGTGGCCCCTAAATACACCAAATCTCCAAAGAAATCAGAAATCAGCAGAGTCTTTTTGTGCTCTAGCTTACACATTATTCTTCTATCAATCTCAAGAATGGCACTGAGTAAACGACCTATTGTCGTGGTGATACCAGTCGATCCTTCTGATGACATGCTCATAATAGTGTGCCCTGAGTGGTCCAGTGAGGTAGGTTCGGGAGAGTCATCGCAATGGTAGTAACTACCTTATAAGTTCTCATCATGAAACGATTTCTGGTATTCGGCCCCGGATCCTCGTGATCATCGGTGTATAACGCGCAACCTATTGTATGGCGTAATCTTGGCTGGTCAGACTGATACAGATCATCTCATAGACTCCCAACGAAAGGGCAACCTCCGACATGATTTGAGTAGTTGAAATGCAATCTTGAGTCCGGCAATACATGCATTGACCGCGTCGATTCCTAGTATTAGTGGTAGAAATTGATTCACGAAGTAATTCACTTCTGCACATTTTTGTATGAAAGGAATGTGACGTCCAACAAGCGATGAATCTTAATCAAGACTCTTCTTTGAAACTTACAGTAAATACCCTTGGGTTGGTCTGAAGAGGCCCTCGTCAAATGATTGATACCCAAGGCGAGAATTTCTCTGAGTCAATTCTAAAAGTCAAAATCATTGTTGTTTTATGTCAGTTCTGAAGTACAGAAAAAATCGGATTATTACTGTGTCACCTTGAAGTCACCGCATTGTGGTCAAGCCCTTGGATGCATGCCGGTGTTTATTAGATTGAGAGTTGAGGGTCTCGCCTGATAAGCTTTTTCATCTGATATCAAATCACTGTTCCAGACATACGGCTGAACGTCTTTAGAAACAATCTTTATTCATCGAGAAGGGCAGTTTATTTAAGGCTGAATCTTTAATAGTTGGAGTATTTGGTGGACTTAATTAGCTAAAGAATATTGGCTTTTCTCCATGCACTCGGAGAGGTGCGTATATATGCATTCAAAATTATTATGATTGCACATCCTGGGTTATTTATCAAATGGAGATGAATACCATGTTTACTGCTTAGTTACTTGGCACGGATCTTCTAGGCATCCAAACTCTTCAAAACCTTGCTTTGAGCAAAATTCGAGATCGCGATACGAACAATGCCTTTCGCAAGCTGACTGAGGTTGTCCGAAAGAAGCATTGCAAGCTATAAAGACATGTATATCACACGAAAACTTTTCTTGTTTTCTATTTTCGAAAAAAAGGAGAAGTTTGGTGAGAGGAAGATTCAATCCTCTCACGGCTTCAAATTTCCCAAAGACACACACACTGGAATCTTCAGACAGAAGTCTGCGCTCTACCAGGAAATACAAGCAATCAATTGAGAAGACTTCTGATCATCCCATGAAAATCTATAAATAGACTTAGTAGGAAAGCGCAGCAAACTGTCTTACCCTCTCTCTCTACTACGAACCCCAGCAACCTAAACTTCAATTACATTGTTTGCTAATAATAGGCATTTGGATGTGATCTTCTCAGATTATTACTCAGTCGATCATGTACTTTCATGGATCTTTACTGATATTACTCTCAAGTCGGATCAGGTGTATATTGAACAAATATAATTAAAGGAGGTGTCTGTAAAAGTGTATTCTTTGAGTAAGCAAGGATTCACAACTGGAGTTTTAAAGCGGTAGGCAGTTTCTGGCAATTCATTCACTTTTCTGAGCTTTTCCAGAAGAATCTTGCGGTAGCACCTGTGTGCTTGAGACATGCCGTGACCCAAAAATTTTCTGGAGCAGAAATAGTTACACCTCAAAGAAGAATAATGTCTCCAGTATTACTTAGTTCTCCATTTGATTGAGTGGAAAAATCACTAGTGGAAACCACTATGCTTCTCCTAATCCATTAGGATGAAGGAACTGGAGTCACCTTGATAGATGGAGCTGAAAGTGGTATAGCTTCACGGGTTTTATACGAAAGACATGTTGATCCTTTTGTGATGATTGCAAGAACATATAGTATGGAAATGAGCACAATTTAAACATGGACGTGGGGCTAAATCCGTTTTGTTAGTTTCCATTTTTTAGCACAACAAGACTCTGAAGATCTGATCAATACTAAGGAAGTAGAGCACTTTATATTGAAATCGTAATTAAGCTCTTCGTTTGCTCATGGGGACTCCAGGTGGGTAGAATGTCGGTTTTCTAAATTCGGATATTGACGATCTCAATTTGTGTCTTAAGTGTAGTTCACATGACATCAGAATTGCAAATGAACAACGATTAAGCACCAGAAAAAGCCGATTTCTTTATGAAAGCATGTGAGACTAAAACACCTTGTAATATCAGATCCATCTTGGAAAAAAAAAAGTATTTCACCTCCCCAGCTCCCCACTAACCAAACCCAGCTGAACCGTGCAGTGTCGCATCTGTGGTCAACGAGAACTTTCCGAAAACAGAAAATTTCCAAAATCTAAAGGAGAAGTCCTCTTCAATTTCCCCACAATACCCAATCCAGAACCCTTAGCCCCATACATCTCAACAAAACCGTAAAACCGCCTGGGCCCAAACCCCTTGCCACGACATTTTTGCAGCTTCGGCGCAGCCCGCGACATATTCTGATTGGCTGGTGCGACATTTCGGTGAGCATTCCTGCGAAAAAAACACCGATTTTTTCAATGTCACTTATCCACTATCTCTTCTTTTCCCAATGTTTCAGAGATCGGCGATTGGCAGCGGCCCTAGACTGGTGGTGTCTCTTCAAAGCATCAGACACGCCAGACGAAGACCCGAGTATCCCCGGTATCGCGCCGAGCTAGCGCCTCTTACACATGCCAAAAAGGACCATTCCGGGTTCTTTCGTAGACATATGAAGGCATGGCTTGGGCCACGCAATATCAGGGGTGAGTACCACCGAAACAAGTACTATTACCCGCCACAGGACCACAAGCCCAATTACATAGTGCCGGACGGGGCGCCGGTGGATCTTGGGAACGGCACGACTTCGTCCGAACGGCCCGACGGAAAGCGGGATCCTTCCTTGCACCCGTTTCCACATAACACCCACACGAAAACAGCTCTCATTGTGTCTGACGAGTTGAAACAAAAAATACACCGTGAAGCTTCCGAGGAGCATATTCTGGCACAAGAACTCGCACATAAATACGGACTCAAGTTGTCGCGCGTGGAAGCTATAGTGCGGTTGCAAACCATCGAGAAATCGTGGAGAGACAAGGTATGTTTTTCGTGATATGATTTTTTTTTTCGTGATATGTTTTTCCGCTGAGATGATGATCCAAAACGATTAGTCTTTAAGACACACCCATGGTTCCAATTGCTTTATTCCTGATATCAGCCGATGATCCTCACTGTTTCTCAACAAAATACTAACTTCCCAGGGCCAATTCACCGCCAATCTCGAGAAATTCTCGGGGGTCATGAAAAAGATGTTTCCTCTCTTCAACCCCAACAAATCTGCCGAAAACTTGACGGAAATCCCAACCCCTTCCAAGACTTTGCACCAACGGTTCTTGACCATCTCCGAGTCTGAGCCTTTCGGGCCCATTGACGCATCCAAGATCTTTGATCTCGAGCCCGCACAGAAGGTGCTTGACAACTTGACCGAGTTGCAAGAAGTAGGAGAACAAAAAACTGCAACGAGCAAAGTGGTTGTGGGCCAGCAACGTGCAGGAGACAAGGCCCAATTCAGGTTCACGATGGCCACCTCGGGCGAAGTGGGGTACCGTTACGGAGCCTCTAGAAGAGACCGGAAGAAAAACAGAGCCGTTGCTTTTGACAAGCTGGGCCGTATGGTGTATACTGTGTGAACAGTTGTATATAGTTGAATGTGACAATGATAGAAATGGGCGGTTTGATGGAACGGAGAAATGTGAATCACCTGGGTCAATGCTATCATGTGTCAGGACTGAAAGCGGGCCATTCTTGGTATCGACCCTCTTTTCACGGTGTTTTTCGCCAGATCTTCGTCCCCAATGTTCATCCTTTTTACGACGTCATCTCTAGGCTGAATTGCTTCCAGATGGATCATCCCGAACTCTTTCCTACCGTCTCCGTTCAACCGTGTCATCGATCATGCCCACTATGTCAAATGGCCTGGGTTTGTATGGGATGGGTATGAGGAAAGAGTAATTGAGTGAGTTTGTGAATGGGGTTTGGCAAGTCCAGTGGCCAGGAAACAGGCCATTTCTGAGCAGTGAAGCGCGTAATGGCGTCATGACATATCACGTACAAATGTGTGGGAGAAGAGGGAAATCAAAGCTATCGAACAATCTGTTCAATTCTGGTGGAATTTTACGTGACAAGATCAGGAGTTAGCGTCCGCGACCACAACGTGGGCCGAGAGAGAGTGCGCTGTCGTTGTCACTTTGACTCGCTTGTTCCCCGACCTTCAATGTCGACCTCCGCATCTGGGCGAGAAAGTTCATCTCGTCACTCTTTCATTCAACTTTCATATCGCCAAGGTCTTGGTAAAGATTGGATATATTTGGCTTCACCTTTTCGAAATACTGTCGCCAAGCTGAAAAAAAAGTGATTCCGCAGGATTGATTATTTGCGACCACGATCGCCCCTCCTGTCACATACTCAATTCGGTGTACTCGTCTGACTTCCATTGAATGGCTTCAGGTTTCTCCATTTCGACCTTCTCATTATGCGGTGACAGACAGACTACGAGTCTAGCTCAAGCGAGCTTGGATTGGCGCAACATCGCAGGTGAACATTTGGTAAATGGTACGAAACGCCTGTTCTTCACACGGGCGCAACCGAATTGCACGCTTGACCCTGTAAATCGCGTTCTTATGCCACCCACTGCATTTGCGATATATTTATATACCACTTCCTTAATGGATGGTGAAGAGACTTTATAATTCAATCGGAATCTTACGCAAAACTACACGCTGGTGAGAGGCCCGTCGCGTTGCGTGTTGAACAGTGCGTAAATTGTTACTGTACTACGCCAGCACTAAGTAAAAGATATTACGCGCTTTACTTTTGTGAGGCTGGACTTCGAATAAATTCTGTGGTATTGATGATTGATGTTTAGTTGACCGGCAGACACCTTATCTCCGTGGAAGTGTCTGTGGGAGAATACGAGGACATAAGGATCCATGGAAACTGCCACATTTATGGACTTTTGTCAAGCGGAATTGTAAAGACACGATGGAGCCATATTGATGCGTTCATTCCGACAGGAACGACCCAGTAAACTCTCGTTCGCCTATAATGTAAGTGGTTGACCATTCATCCGTCGATTGACGCGTGTTTTGCGTCATTTGACTTTTGAATATTGAAAGCGAGTTTCCCCAAATTGGTCTGCTTCTTCTTGTGCTTTCAGTGGGTATGATTGACACAGCCTTGGAGTAGTGGGTAGTAATGAGGAAGTTGCGAAGTTTCTCATTATACACCTCCAACTGGAGCTCACTTTTTGTACTCTTGCAAACCGAAGCGGGAATTGAGTAGGTAATGGCTGCTGGGCCGTAAGAATCAATCTCGTTTCAGAGTTGCTCAAGCTGATAAGTCTTTTAGAAAAGTGACGTTCACGAATGCTTTTGTTTCGCAAAGAGAGAACTCATGACGACAATAACCAGTGATTACTTCAATGACAAGGATTCTAAAGCCTCGTTGGGTTTATGTAGCCAGCAACGCCAGAAAGTGTGAAAAATGGAATGTTCAATTTCGTGTATTCCCTGATCTCCCTACAAAGGCAAGTTTGGAAAACGACTTCAAGTCATCAGATCGATGTATCATGACATTTTTGTTGAAGCAATGAAGTTGTAGCCTATTCATTGGTGGATACTTTTTACGGCTTTCTTTTTATTGCACTTTCAGCCAGACTGATGTGGTCTCGAATCTAGCATCGAGAAAAGTACTCAATTCAGATGCAGATCTTGTGAATTAGTTCATCTAGTCTCCTCTAATCGTTCCGAAGTCCAAAATCGTTGCATCTCATGTCGCGAGTGTTTCTGGATTTTGTTCTGACCTTTGCGTGCGTTTTAACACTTTAGCTGGAATGAGATCATCCAGCGAGATATGATCAGTAGTAGGCTTGGGCGAGGACTCGTCCATTGGTTCAGCAAAAAGGGACTTTAGCTTCTTATGAGAATGCTATTCCTGTAGAATAATTGGCCAGTGAATTTAGGACTAACCTTAGATAGTCTCTACGGGGTCAGAATTTCACAAGGCCACCCAGATGAATCGAGGGAGCCAGAAGTATCTATTTTTATTGCGAGGCGCTCAGGAGTTATACTTCAAGCTGTCCAAATAGGCAATCTATCCAAACTTGTGAAAGATCGATATATGCTTATGTTGAAAGGATCAAGCATGCGCTTTCTCTAAATGGGTTCATTGCAAAACCCATCAATATGAGCAACATAAGTTGGTCTCTTCCAGGTTGGTTTTATAACTATCACCATCGCATCTGCTTAAAAGATCGACAGTTCTTTCAACCAAAAAAATGAAAGAGCCAGGCTCTTCTTTTGACACAGTGTGGTTTCGGTAGCTGTTGAGTCATCTCTTGTCTCGTCATAGAGCAGGCTTCTTGCCATAGCCAAGAATGAAACAAACAGGTCTGATTTCATCATAAACTTTTTGGTGACGCGGAACCAGACGCAATGAAAACAATGGCCCTTTGCAACACAACAGGATTTCAGATATCTCTTTTCGAATTCAGCAAGCGACCACAAATCTCGAGCGAAAGATGTGCTTCTCACTTCAGACCGACATTTGATATCTATATTTCACCTTTTCAAGACCTTGACCAAAAGGGTGATTTCGTGGGTGCAACAGTGAAAGGCGAGGAGCACGCTTAAGAGACGATTTGACATCAGCAAAGAGTTTCGCGTACAACATTTTCCTGCCCGTCTATTCCACGAGTATCCTCTTATAACTTCCTTGGAATATCCAAACGGAGACTGTCACGGAGCCCTCGTTCACCTGCCACAGACACATAGAACCTTAAATTAAGGCTGAGTTGGCTGCGAATTTTGCACTTGACTCTGGAGTTTTAAGCTCAATTCTTTTTTCTTATAATTTTGAAAGCTTTATTTCAAAACCCCATGATGAATGAACGTTCACGCGCAGTTTCAGATCATGATGAATGTAAGCTCTCGGATGTTTTGGACCGCAGTTTTTGCTGACTTGCCTAAATGCAATATTCACTGTTGCGCAACTCCCATAACCAGTTGATTTCGACCCCAGCTTGGGGACACACACGAAAATTGCCTTCTCACAGAGATTGCTTTTTTTCTGATCAGGCCAAGTGTATCAATATCGGTCTGGAATTCTCAGTATCACTCATAAGAGGTATTTGTTCAGAGTCGTGATTGATCCGCGGGGATTTGTGAGCCTTTCTGATCATACGGATTCCTTCAAAAAAAAAAAAAAGAACTAACTTACCTGCCAACTTTTCAAGCAGAGAAGCGAGGTATGTATATGTAAAGGCCAGCTGATAATACATCCCATTCGAAATGGAGGTTTTATTTGGGGGAATGCTCTGAGGATCTTCAAACTTCATTTTGTTGCAGCACCAGTGAATAATCCAGTGCGTGCTGTCAAACAGTATACACGCAAGTTCACTAACCTCTCTGACAAGGTGCTCGCCTTTGCTGTCTAAGTTGTGCTTGGATCATCACACAAACACTTGCGACTTCAGGATTGTTAAAGAGGGGGACTCATGTAACAAAAGATCGAATGTCATATAGCCAGAGATAAGCGTGTATGATCTACTCGAATAAACATATTGCTTCTCTGTGGGGGTCACAACTGACGGACCTATATCAGGGGTTAGTGTGGTTAGTTCCTAGATATCGTATGGCTCACATTGAGATTTGGACATCTTTGAAATTAGTAGGAAGTCGTCAGTGGAGAACGGCATAATTGACATCCCGGCCGTCTCATTACTTTCTGCGCTATAGGTTTTGACGAGTGGAAAGGACCGTTGTGTTGCAGATGTAGAGAGCACCATATATGTGTGAGTTTCGCAGCCGTTGATGCATTCGAATGTCATAAGAACTTTCATTATGGCATGATAAACCCCATCGTCTGTTTGCTTGAAATCAATGTCTAGGTATGCGGAGACCGGTCCGAAAACTTCGATTGAACAAGCCTTCCAATTGCTCCTCAAAGTTTAGGAGCTCCACTTGAGTTTCTGCGGCTAAGATTATGACGACATAGACCGCACTGAATGCCCCGTAGGTCTCGATTGAAGGCTATCGTCAAAGTCATTTGTCTAAAAGCCGAATTGTTGTAGCCTCATGAGAAGCTCGTGCCCTGCTTGTTTTATGCAGTGCACTGGCTTTTTGAGCAGCCAGCATTTTCCGTTGATTTCGTGGCCTTTGGGTGGTTGTACCCTGCCGCAATGGTGTGTGTATGTTTGACGTGAAAATGATGTATGGGCTAACTGTATTTCGTAGCGACAGCATTAAGTATTTGACAGACAAGACATCCGACCACAGAAGGCGGTGCTTGTTGAATTGAACGTCCTTCTTCTGGCGGACACCCTGTAAGACACACCCCGCCTTGTATACTGCGCCCTTCAAGCCATTAGTCGAGAATTCTCATGTTTTTGTGAATGTGACATAGGTCTAGTCGACTTGGCATTTGTTCAACTTTGATGGTATCCATCTTCGAAGTACGTTAGTGAATTCTTCATATCTCGTCTCAAAACCAAGTCACTCGTCGTAATGACATGTGTAAGATCGATCAGTACTTTGTATCCCGCAGATCCATAATGGCCGATGTAGCTTCCTTGCACCGTGTTATGGAACTTTTGAGAACTTATTCCCGCGGTGCAAGTTTTCTGTGCATTGTCAACATTCACAGTCACGTCAGTCCGAAACATCCTTTAAGCATTTTCCTCTACTGTAGTGCCACGGAATAATACTTGTGGTGGTCGCAGTTTTGCTGAGTCAATGAACAGGATCTTGATATGAAATCCCTCGAGTTTAATCTCGTGACACTGTCGGCGCCGATATCTCTCCGGCAACCGCGTCTGTCTCCCTCACCGTGTGCTGTATCTGGAGCCGTTCGCAATGTCGCCTGATTTCCCCTTTCGCTAAATTTACGATCCCACCTCCTGTGTCTCCAACGATCCCTCGGCTACCTCAGGCCTCTCGGTGTCCCACTGTATCTCAGCTATCTGGGTCAGGCAAGTATTTTTCGCAAAAATTATGAATTTTTATTTTTAATTTATTTTTGCTACTTGCTAACAAAGATATCCTGGAAAGATATATTTTTTTTAGCAAAAGCAAGTAGTAAATATACTTTTTTGTCAAAAATTGCTCAAGCACTTTTATACTTGGCGAAGCGTGCTGTTCGAAGTCACCTTCTAACTGTTCTGGGGCTTGCGCCCCATAAAAAAACCAAAGGCTCCAAGGCCATGACTATCAGACAGCTGGGTTGACAATTCCATTGGTTGCACAAAAGTTGGATTTATTTGAGGGTTATAACACTCCACAATTCAAGGAGACTCAACTCTTACAAGCTGTAGTGATTCTCAACGCGTGTGCCAAATTACTCATATATTACAATATCCGGTCTTGTAATATCGAACCCGTTAAAAATCTTTACATCGCGACAGTGCTTGAACCTCGTTTGAAGTTTGACATTCTCAGGGCACATTGGTTTCCTTCTACCATTCTTAATGCTGTTCAAGAGGCTCTATTTGAACTTCTTCACAAGTACAAGACGGAGAACTAAAAGAGGCAAAAACTTTCACTACACGCAAAATAAAAGAAATGAAAACCCAATGATGGCTCAGTTGGGTTTCCAAACCAAATAATTTCTTGAAGAGCACGTCGATCCCAGAGGAAAACGAACTAAGGAGATATTTAGACGAAATGATACAAGATGAGGATTGTAATGTTGCACAAAACTCTATATCTCGAAGACTACGTTTCCCGTCATATATGAGATGGGAACACTTTTTATGAACTCCAGCGATGTCCTTGCCGTCTGAGTCTCTTTTCTCCGAGGTGAAGTGCATGCGACCGGACGCAAGAAGAAGACCACTAGCAGAGACAATTAGAATAGTGGCAATACTTAAGTCGAGGGGCATTATTCCGGATCCAGACCTTGATGAAATTAATCATCAGGTAGAAGAAGAAAGCCAACCCACGATTCACCAGAGTATTTCGCAAAACTACACTCTTAGACTGGGATGAAAGAGACTTTGACTAATTGAGGGAGACTCAGATGAGGAGCTGGACGCGAGTGATTTCTGTATGACGGAGATGGAGAGGAGGTGGAGAATAACGGAGACTCCGAAACTGGCGATAAGCTAAACAAAGAGTTAATCTGTATTTCGGATGACGACGAAGTTACTTTCGATTTGGAGTAAAAGGGGATGAAATATACGAGTCATGTATGGACATTTTTGCGGTTTTGATCGGTTCTGACATGGGGATCTTTCGCTCTCCCCTATTAGTATGGAGATGCACCTACTTGAAAAATACTAAAAATACTTGCATAAAAACTACTAGTACTAGAATGAATATGCATAAAAATAAATATTTCTTAGCTGATATATCGCGAAAAATATTAAAAATACTACTTACTAACATGCCTCATCTGGGTAGGCTCTGCACAAGCGAACCAACAATAGAGAATAGCCCCTCTTCTACTCAGATGGATACCATAAGTGGAGTCACCAAAACTTCAGAAAACTCATCTGTCCCTAATCACATTGGCACGGTTTTCACTCGCTACCACCCCCGTTCCCAGAATATACACCGTTATTCAACGGCCTGATCCGGGCACAACGCGTTCGCTCCTGCATGCACCATGTTCACCCTGCACACACTGCGTTCTCGTGCCCGCTCGCGTCGCATAGGCTTTTCTTTACCTCGTAAAAAGGCCACGATCCACACACCAGCAATGTTTTGCAAAATCATTGGTTTTCTTGCGCTTTTGCAAATTATCACCGCCCTGGCGTTGACCTTCAGCTTGCCAGCAAAGGAGGTGGCGTGTTTCTATATCTTCACGCAGAACCCAAACACACATGTGCTGTACTATTTTGCTGTGCAACAAGGCGGCTCTTTTGACGTCGATTACGCGGTCAAGGACCCCCTTGGCAACGTTTTGGTGCTGAAATCAAAAGAGAGACAGGGCGACTTCATCATTACCGCGAAACACGCCGGCGAGTACGAGTTCTGCTTCCTGAATGAGATGCTGACGTTTGCCGATAAGGTGATTGACTTTGAAATCAAGTTTGACGGCGACTCCCAGAACTCGTTTAGGGCGAAAATGCCCGAGCAGTCCAACTCGAAACCTTTGGCTCACGTGCAAGCCATGAAGGACACTGCGCAGCAGATCGACAACCAGTTGGAGGACTTGAAGCGTTCGTTGCAGTACTATAAGACCAGAAACAACCGGAACCAGGCCACGGTGCGGTCCACGGAGTCGCGGATCTATTACTTTTCGATTCTCGAGGTGCTATTGATGGTGGGCATGGCGGCGTTGCAGATCACAGTGGTGCAGTTATTCTTCAAGGGTTCGAGAAAGCAGTTGGTTTAGGCCGTTTATAGGAGATCAAGATAGGAGCAAGTGGAGAGCGTTCTGTTCGCTAACGCGCGTGATTTGACTATCTGGGATAATCTTTAGTGGCTGCATTTGAAATCAGTTGAATTTCTCGAGTGTGGTGAATCTCTTTAGTCTAGCTGGACACGTTCTTTTTCCAATTTGCTCTTTCATAGTTGTTGCTGAGATCTGAACCAAGACAGTCAGTACTCAAGGACAAAAAGTTTGCTGAGTGTGACGTATTTGGTCAAGTTGTGGTAATATGACTGGAGAGCATTCATTTGAAAACTGGAAAGTTTGTTATCTTCTCGTGACTTAATGAAAAGTAGCTCATTTGATAAAGTTTTGATTGGTTAGCTCCAAACAGTGGCCCACATGATAACAGTAATAGCGATACATCTCAGTAACCGACTCAAATCTCTTTACCTGAACAAACCGAGTTGAATGTGAGTATACCTTTGATAGGATAATCAACGAGCATTGCACGTGAGAGTGTAGCAGAACGACTCATGATTCGATCTCCGTGTTCATGAAGCTGCCTTAACAGACTGATGTGAACATCACATGTGGACTTGCAGTTGGTTGTGTACAGAAATCGGGATTAGCAAGGTACGGAGATTGGTTTCCTGTCGACGATCCGGCAATACAGGAACGACAACGCCCTGAAGATGTTCTGCCCAATTGGTCTTTTTCCAGGAAAAAATGTATTCAATGGCTTATCCAAGAATCTGCTTCGTTTTAAACATGAGTTTGTGCCTTTCTGATAAGCTAGAATCTGGGTGATGTGCAAACAAGACGGCTGGTCTTGTCTCCAAGCCATGACATTTTCACCGGTAATCGCCACCTTCTGCATCATCACGTCTTTCCTGATACGCTTGCCAGATCTCTGTAACGCATGGTCAGTTTAGCAAAAGTTTCTTCGAAACCCTTTCACCAAGCTGGCGCAATTTGATCGCTGTAAGCATCTGGTGACTGATAGACAACAATCGCAATTCCCATAGGCGATTGCACATTTGTTCCTGTGGTTTCACCAGCTAGACAATTAATCATTCATCGTGAGAATAGTAACCTATGACCAGGAGCCTCTAGGGCGAACAGAACACCACCCAGGCAACCTCCACAGAACGTGCGTGGTGGTTGATTCTCCGAGGGAATGAACGAAGCAACCAACAAGTATGGACTTGCAACATAATTCTCGATTGCACCAAATGTATTCTAATCTTGGCAGCGTGAAGCTTTACCACCCGTCCAATAAACAAAACCTTGAATGAATGGGATGACAATGATCCCGCCTTTTTACGATACAATTCTTCACGCCGGTATCTCAGAACAAAAGCCTTTGTTAACTCTTCTCATCACACACTGTTATCGTGGTACACAAATTGAAACTTTCAAATTTCGAATCGGATTGATATGTCGCTAGATTTGAGGACAAGACAGGGCGATCGTTCGTTTGATCTATTTGTGCTTTGAAGAAATCGTTTGATCTTCGAGTTTTGCCGAAATGTCTAATCTTTCCACACCTCGGCCAGTCGCTGCAAACATCACCTTCCATTTCTTCGAATGAGTGATATAGAATACGAGGTAGAATTTGAAGTCATGGTCCCAACAATGCAGTGGTAATGTCCAAACAACATTACTGTTCAGCTGGTATGGTCTGCCGACAATGTATGAACAAATATCGACTTCAAAACCACTGATTACCTTCATTATCTGATTGTCACTCGACTCACTTCAATGATCACGAGATGGCTCCGTATTGAAAGATATCCTTCCAGGAGGAGATAGAAAGATACTATCACTTGAGCTCATCAAGAATGGCAAGGGTTTCGATTTTTTTAAAGAAACATTGAGGGGAAGTAGGACGTTGCACACTTCAAACAGTCGGTAGTAGAATCGGAGCGAGCCTGTTCGAGCCAGTGTTTTGAGCAATCAGGAGTGGGAAATCACCATAGTGATAAGATTTAGCCGGTAGTAATCACTGCACAGCAGTCGCCAAGCAATTCGAAGCGTTTAGGTGAATCAAGATGCAAATTCTTCCTTTATATCAAGACTGATAACGTGAGCACAGAACTGCTTCTATAAGGATGCGCGGGAAAGATTCAAAACCACTGTGGTCTTTCTAGTCAACTAACTTGCTCAGATCTGTAAATGAAGTTCACTAGGGCCAGATCGTTGAAGAAGCACAGGGGAATTCCAAAAAAAGAAGTAGACGAAGTAAGATCAGAACGATAAGACATTGGGGTACGAAAGTGCGATCGGAATCTGGGGAGTACGTGAGAAGTTCATCAAATGTACCGAGAAAGCATGCCCATGGCTAAAAGGCGGCGTTGGCTTGCGTGTCCCTCTTCCGAGCAGCAGTCGGGGCCCCTTGATTCCTGGGAGTAATGACAGTGGAATCATGTAATGAGTACGGAGCATCCGCCCGCTTAAGCCGAAATCTGTAAAATAACGCCCGTCTCCAATGAATGTCACCTGGGACCTGTCAAACGCGACTACTGGGTCAAAAGCCTCAGCTCGATGACCGGAACCAGACAAGCTTGGACCTAGGTATACACCTTGCACTGTCGCCACTGCAAATTTACTCAGACGAAGTTCTGCTGGAATCAGTGCATGAACTGAACACCCGAAAGTAAATCTGGTATACATTTGCGTAATTCTTCTTCATTGATTTCAACCCATTTAGCAAAAGGCAGTTTCCGCCCAAGGCCTCGGTTAGCGGAATAGCTCAACTGTGCGGCTGCCATTTCAACCGCTTCTAGCCAAAATATCAAAGGTACGTCAGCCCCAAGAAGTAACGCCCTAGGTGCACTTGTATCGACTGGTGTTTTCGCTCCAACACTTCATTTTGACAGGAAGAGTAGCTTTGCCTGGAGCAATCTTGATTCCGCGACCTTCCCAAAAGTTAGGAACATTATCATTGAAGAGTTCGGAGCCATTATCAGACCCCTGTGTCGTTGATACCCTTCAGACTCAAACTTTGGTTGAGTCTCCTGGAAGAACGTCAAGCGTTCTGTGCCCGCATCAGCCTTGTCGATCATATGACACGCATGAACCAAACGGGATAGCCGATCAACGAGCTTTAAAAATAGCGAATTGCCGTGTAATTGCCGTGTCCAATCGGCACTTTAAAGTGTCCACTCAGGTTAACCTAAATGATTTCAAACGGTCTACCACCCGGATCCAAGTTGTGCAGTTGTTTCGGTGTGTGCTTATTGAGTTTTACATGCATGCGTGTGTCGCATCACGCCATGGGTACATGCTTGGCAGCTGCTGGTACATTGTGGAATTTCCTGGAGTATCGACGGTCTTCCGAGTCACACAAAAATTTGCTTCTTCAGGAACCACGTGTGCATCTGCATTCTCGTCATCACCAGCGACTACGGACGTTTCATGCCTCCATTCCACTTGGTCTGATGGTTTGATAGCAAAGTGTTCTCTTGGTATACATCTGGTCCAATAGGTGAATCAAATCAAGAAGTTCAACTTCAACCTCTGGTTTTCTGTGTTTCTGGTACCCAATCTCATTTCAAAAATCAAGGCGATAAATAATGCCATTGTCAATACCGCTGTGGTAGTGACCGAACATGTTTGAGATGAGGATACTCAAAATTAAGGTTTCATCATAAAACGCATGTTTCAAAAATTCATCCGATCCATCTGTGGAGCGAACTTTTGCATCACCGGCACCCCGAATCCGCTTTTCGCTGCTAGCTGGTAATATATCGCAAGTAACATCTAGGCCGAAATTCGTGATTTCGAGATCAGGGCATGGAATACATCAAATCTGACTTGAAATGTCCCCGAATACTATTCTCATCAAAGAGTGTGCTTCCTCACGCACCGCTCTCGTAGCTGGGGTCATTCTCTTCAAAGAACCCCGAGAAAGTGGTAAGAAGTGTTTTTTGAACAGTACGGTTCCGAAACATCAAAAGAAGTTCAACAATCGCCAGTTCTGCTTACCAAATTTGGCCCACCAAAAGCTCACATTCGTGCCAATATTCATCAAAGATAGAAGGGCTTCTGACATATTTGAAGTTTGAGAATAGTCTAAGGCTATTGCGCCACAAGACCTCAAACCATTCGCTGTACCTCATACATATGTCTAAGCTTCTGGTATCCTGAGGGAAAATTGGGCAGGAGCGAGCTGCTAGATGGTGAGGATAGTCGTTCGCCCCTGCACTCAGATTCGACGAGCGACTTGCACGTTACCACCGCTGGGAGCCCCCAGCACAGTTTTCTCTGGCTTCACCCTATCCAATGCAAACCCCCTGGACTCCCCCGTGTCGCGTCTGATCAAAGCCGTGACCCTCTGCAAAGGCCCGTAGATGACCAAGAACTCGCCCCTAAATATATCGCAAATACTGGCTGGAAGATCGGAGACATTTCGCGAGGAGTCCAAGTTTTCCAAAGATACAGAGGAGACAACAGATATGATGCTTTCGTCGTACAAATGTGGTTCATCTGTTACCACATTGGGCATTGTGCGCAACTGACCACTATACTTGGCATGGTCAAATCCACCAGAAAGAACCAGCCCCAAAGTCGTGTCACCTTTATCAAAGTACATCGGTTCTCAAAACATCCGAGATCCTCACACTCCCTCGTATCTGAACGTATCAACCTGAAGTCAAAGAATCTTCAAAGACACAAACCAATCCGTGATATTTGAGACAAACTAAACGCTGCCCAGCATAGCGTAAATACCCTGACGACCAAAAGGGATGGCCAGTGGGGACTAGAACGAGTTCGCTACAATTTGCGCAAAGAAGACGGAGGACATGCTCTTGGAAAGATGAAAGGCGTCAAGTGCGACATTTCGAATTCTTTTCGTTCGAGACCGAATCCCTTGTAGGATACTTCCTCGTATACTTCGAGTAAATCTTTACGCTTATCGCAGCTACCAACACGACGTTGCAACTCCAAAGCAAAATGTCGAATTGACCTCAGCCTTGCCAGAATATTCAAAGCAATGAATGCATCTTTCAGCTCGAAAAGCTCCGCCACTCGTCTCACCTCAAGTCGAAAATTCTTTCTTGCATCGTCCGAAACTATTTCCGCACTTTAACTTTTGTATGTCAGAGATCCTATTGTCCAATACATTCAACCAGAACTAACACCATTACAATTAACCAGCAATAGTCCTCCAGAATTTCGACGCCAGGACTTTGACGTCCAGTGAAAAGTGCATTGGAGCTTCTGAGAAAAGCTAGCCCAGACTTTTAACCAAAACGGATATTTTTGATTAGCAGCTGCCGGTATCAATCGATCGCATAAACAAAACTGACAGTGTGATGTGTGCGGAGTTTTATCTCGAGAGAACATGAATGGAATCACACAACTTATTTTCACAAAGTCCCGCAGATTTCCTTTTAAAAATTGCCACAGCCTCACGATTCCCAATCTTTTAGAATGGGCTTGATAGAAAACTTGGGTATGAACAGCCTTTCGCATAGTACTTAAAAAAAGAATTGCAAAGGTGGGTTATTACTCGGATCGAGGTTTCGGTTTATCCGACTGTAAGGTATCCTTATCTGAGAGTGCCGCCCAATCGCATTCTTCGGGTTGCTTTTTTCACCAAGATGGTGAATGAGATCTCCATGAAAATTAGCTCATGGATAAATTGAAAATCCATTTTACCATGGGAGACATCATTAAATACCCCCGAAAAGACTTGCTCTCATAAAAGAAAGAAAGAGTCACAAGTCTTTTTCTCCTGCAGAGCACCCACGAGCTATCGGACCCTGTCACGTGATTGGACTCGCGGACGGTTGCAAATATTGGAGGTAGTAGTGGTGTTTTCCACATTCGCTTCCCACACCACAAACACTGAATTTGAGCCCAGACTCGCGGGACATGCTCAGAATAGTAGCCGCATTGCAAATGACCCATAAAAACAATGTGTTGTTTCAGATCTCGCCCGGTTCGACTACCCCCCCTAAACTGGTGTACGGGTGTTGTGCCCCGGCCACGATCTCTGTGCGTACGTGCCGGTCCATGTCCATAGTCGGTCCTCATTGCCAAGGGGATCTGGCTGATAATCCAGAGCCTGGGGGCAGGTACGCCGATTGTTGGTTGTATTTCTGACTTTCTTTCGCTCTGGAGTGACACAATACCTAGGGGCTTGTGAATGTGTTGTTCTAGAATACCGTTTTGAAAGACAGTCTTGACATCCATTTGATTGGCAATCATCCCGGTTTGTGCAGCAAGGGCGAGGACTATTCCATCACTTGTATGTGTCATAACCGGCACAAGTGTATATCCAAATTTAATACCCTGAAATTGTGTGTAACGCTTTGCCACAAGCCTAGCTTACCAAGCCATTTTTTTAAAAGAAACAGATTTGTATTGAAGGGTGCCGCTTACCTTAGCCTTGGGCGGAAACTATATATTCTATACAAAACCTTGACACACTTTAAGTTTTCAGATGTGTACTGCACATCCAGTTTTTGGTGTCGTCCGGGTTTCGAATCCGGGATTTAAGGCGTATTTGGGTTAAACACCTTGACCGCTACGCTAAACGAGCCAAGGATTGTCTTCAATCGTGAACACCCGCGTGCACCCGATGGGATGAACTCCAGGTGGGCCTTCACAGCATGAATAGTTGCGTTCTCGGTGAGTGAATTCTTTCTTCGTCCTCAGCTTGTTTCCATGAGCCATCCACATCAACTCTTATAGCTTCGGCACAAGAATAAGATATCATCGTACTCAAATTTGACAGTTGTGCTACTAGTGCATTGACTTCGGTCTTTAGTACTTCAACAGAGTCATTAGCTGAATCTAAACCACCCTCACCAGACCCGTCTAGAGCCTCAAAGGTTCTCAACAATTGAATTTCCATTCCCTCATCAAACTTATATATACATTGAACAGAATTGGGTCGTTTGGTGAATGATGGAAGTTTCTCCCTCTTAGATGAGTTGTGGTTCTTCATCGAAAAACCGTTGTCCTGAGAGTCTAACGGGCATCTGTATCCCCGGTAGGGATCCCAAGATTCTGCGCTAACGGAAAACTAAAAGGTTTAGGTACATCGGGAAGATGATTGCCTGAGAACCAGATACATCCCCAGCATTGGTCTTAGAAATCTCACGTACACAACTATTCTTCATTGTGAAGTCAGGAATTTCCCTCTGAAGTCAAATGTTGTTGTACGCAAGAAGGATGGCGTCGAGGGACGAAACTAAACAGCAGCGAGAGCGTCTCGCTTGGTCCGTCAAATCTTGGGAGGTTGAGGTAATCTTTATCAGACTCTTCTTTGGTCTCTGCCTTGGACCTTTTTTTTTTTGAACACGGGTTCACGCACATTTGTATCTCACATTGATCTTGACTTGCGTCCATCGTGACAAAAACGCTTTCTCTTGACTTGAGAAATACCGTGAGGAAATTTTAGAACTGATACTTCGATTTGAGCAGTCTGGCGCCCTTTTTCTTGTCGTATCCTTTTTTTATATTACGGAGCTCGAACCCACTGTACTGATACTACGTTCGGCAAAGCCAGGATCCATACACATCTCCATTTTGAACCGGGAAAAGGGTCGAGTTCACTCAAACCAGGAAAATTGACTCGCTCGAGGTTCTTCACTATATGAGTCGTGCTCATTCAGCAATCCCACTACTGAATTGAACTTCCTCAGAGATTGACTTACATCGAGGGGCGCTCTAGAGAGACAACTATACTTTTCTTCTTTGTATCACCGGAAAAAAACCTGTCTCACGGCGATGAAGACAAAAGCATCTCTTCATATCATGGACTTACCATTCAACCTACCAACTAGAAACAGGACTTCAAATCCAACACCATCTGATAAGATTGGGCGAATTTGAATGCACGAGTATGGATTTTGAAGTTAATACGTGAGAAAAGTGGCTTCACGAGCCAAGTTTTAACAGCTAGACGAATACTTCTGTTTTTTTTAAAATGCCGTCTTGGTCAGGATTTTCTCTTCTTACTTTGGCGATCTCGTCATCAAGCTGCGCAGACTTTGTGTAGATTTCTGTCAGTTTCAGAGAAGGCAAAAAGTGCTTTGGTTGTCAAAACGCACTGAGATTTGCAACCGGTTGCAGCCATGGAGGTTATCGGAGCATCAGGCCCGTACACCAGCGAAGGTGGGCAGTTTGGACCCCGGCGATTTTCAGCAATTTTTTGGTTGTTTGGTCACTTTTTCGGTTCAGATGTGATTATGGGGAGGAACTAAGGGGGAATTTCTGATGAACTTCTGATTATCGGGTGTTGATGGCGTCCTGACTTGGCTTAATTTTGGCACCAGCTTGGAGGACACATAGGCATGGCGCGATATGCGGAGCGCATTATTCGAGACAGTAAAGGAAACTTCGAAAATCATGAAGCGCCAGGCAAAAACCGAGGCCAAGTCGAAATGCTACCGCTTGTCCAGCGCCCACGCGGTGTCAAGCCCGTCGATCGCTTCGAGTTTGTCGTCGAAACTGTCATTCCTGGGTCGACTCTGCGCTTTCTTTCTGTTGGTGACATTTCAATATCATACAGATATTTGCTCATATATGCAAAATGTTTGAGTGCAGCTGAGGTAATTCTTATGCTCTTCGCTCAAAGAGTCTTCTCGAAGCATATTCAATTCTTCCGAATCCCAAGAATGATCTTGCCACAGAAGACACAGGTTCATCTGCTATCGGTACATTTCCTTTTGCAGTATCGTGAAAATCATCCTTGTGAAGCACCTCCCATCTTTCTCCGTAATAGCCGCAAAGATCTACGTCCGCAGTGTTAGATCTCTGCCCCATGGAGTTTCACATATTAGGTGTTTGCGAGAGAGAGTTCTTCCAAAAGAGCAAATAAAGTCGAGATCTTTTCGATCG